>PVNU02001425.1:0-26480 GCA_003013855.2 Liriodendron chinense
CCCCACACACTGCCCGTACCGAAGTACGGTCTCTACTTCACAGAATCGATCGAATACTTGAAAGTCTAATTTAATCCTCGTATATTCTCATGAATGACATGATGCATGAATGCGGGTCTGAACAGTAAGAGTTTCTGATGGGCAGGTTCCAACAACGGGTAAGCCCAGAGCGTACGCTCGAACTGACAGGTGTTTAATATAAGACGTATGCAGTGTGCTTGAATGATCAAGGTGTTTTATGGTGAAGCATGAATGCAGGTCTGAACAGTAAGAGTTTCTAATGGGCAGGTTCCAACAACGGGCAAGCCCAGAGCATACGCTCGAACTGACAGGTGCTTAATATAAAGACATATGCATGTGTGCTTGAGTAATCAAGGTGCTTGTAGTGAAGCAGGGGGGTTGGAAGGAAAGTAAATGTTGCACTTATGCTAGATGCAAATGAGATGATGCTGGAAAATGAGTAGCTGGGTGGACGGAGGTGTCGCAAGGGTTGGCTTCGAGTGGCTGGATCAAGACTTGGATGGCTTGGGAGGCTTGGACCAGTGGTCAGGCTGGGCTGGACCAGGGCTAGACTCTCCTCACTCTGGCTCTCCTTGGTGGAAAAATGGGCTAAGGGGTGGATGAGGACTCGGACCGCACCCGGACTGGCTGGACTTGAAGGGCTTCGAATGGATTGTTGAAATGAGAAGGGGAGGGGGGTATTTATAGCAGCAGAGAGTGGCAGCTCTCGTAATTTTGTCCGGGCGGCCTGCCATGGGCCTCCCGTACGGCCGCTCCTCGGTTTCCAGCGAGTACGGCCGTTCCCTCGGGGCTGCTGTTGGACTCGCTGGTCGACTCAGTGAGTTGACTCAGCGGGTCGACTCGGTGGTTTGACTCGACGGGTTGACTCGGTGTTTTGACTCGACGGGTTGACTCGACGGGTTGACTCAGCGGGTTAACTCAGCGGGTTGACTCAGCGGGTTGACTCAGTGAGTTTGACTTTTTTGAGATTTTTGACTAGCCTTTTTATGGGGGTTCTTTCAGGGTGGTTTTTAGGACTGGGTTGACTGGGTTCAGGCTTGAACTGGGCTATGGAATGGGGCTTACAAGGGTGAGTTTGGCTGAGTTTGGACTTGGGATTTGGGGGTATGGTCCTCCGTTCAACCAGCTATCTCTATCAACAGTGTAGCCGAAGGTGGGGTGTCTACAGTAGTGCTGGGGATGCTAATTTTTGTGATTTTTTTTTGTAAATATGATCCGAACCTTTACCTGAGTGGTCAGGATAGAGATCGGTTATTGAAAACAAAGGAAATATTTTTTTGTGAATTTTCGAAAATATTTGATTTGAAAGAAAGGGAAATATTTTTGTGATTTTTTGACAATATTTTATTGAATTGAAAGCAAGGAAATATTTTTGTGATTTTTGACAATATTTTGATTGAAAGCAAGGAAAATATTTTTGTGATTTTTGAAGAGGTGATTTTGCAATGTTTTTTTTTTTGTATTTTTGTATTTTGTATTTTGTGATTTTTTCTGAAATGCAGGGAAAAGATGTGGAATTTCCATCCACTTCCAGCTTCTACTGCTGGTAAGGCACCCGATCCATTTTACGTCAGCGAGCAAGACGGGTCTCACACAATTAAGTGCCGTAGTTTTACATCTTCGGATGAGGGGATTTTGAGGGTTTTCAGTCAACACACCCACAAAGTTGCCTGTTCCTCATGTGCAATGCACATAGACCACGTATCGTCCGACGGACTCCTTCGGCCACAAAATGAGCCACATCCTCACATTTCCCTTAGTCAATCCAGTTTGGGGTCTTACGTTGCTCACAATTCCGTGAGGGTGAGCTCCACCTCCCAACAGCCTTAATCCCCTTCATGAGTTCTAGGAACAGGGAAACATCGTCAGATTCAACAGCGACTTCCAATCAAGGTTGTCTATCACGGTGCGTTCAACACGAACAGGATTGCAGGAGTTCTGCCCGCCACAGCCCTTACCTGTTTAAGAGATTCCAGACACCCGTACGATCAAGTGTCAGCCATGCCTGGAACAGGTTAGGAAAGAAAGCCCCCGAGAGTTAATCCCAGTGTAGTTTAAGGTCTTCGGACCGCTGGGGATAAATTGGTGCGTTTGAAACTAGTGGTGAAATTTTTTTCTTGTTTTATATTATATCTATATATATATATATATATATATATTTTGTTTTGAAAAGGTTCCAGATTTCAACTCGGGTGATCAAGATTGATACTGGTTTTTTATGGAAAGCTTTAAAATATTTTTAGTATTTTCGAAATGATCCGGGTTATCAGACCTTGATTTCAACGGTCGAGGCCGATGCTGGTTTTTAGTTGAAAGCGAGAAAGGTCCCCCGAGAAATTAATCCCAGTGTAGTTTAAGGTCTTCGGACCATGAAACTGTACAAAGAAGGGCAAACATGTTTTTTTTTTTTGTTTTTTTTTTTGTTTTTGAAAAAATGTCCGGTGTCAGCGGATGGACAATCCAGACTGATGCCGGTTTTTATTGAAAATCTCTCGGGATGTCGATCCCGACGTAGTTTAAGGTCTTCGGACCAAAACTTTAAAAGCGGGGCTGGTAATATATTTTTATGATTTTTGAAAATGTCCGGAGTCATTGATCTTGATGTGAGCAAACAAGACCGACGCTGGCTTTTATTGAAAATCTCTCGGGATGTTGATCCCGACGTAGTTTAAGGTCTTCGACCCAAAACTATAGTACAAATAAGTGTTGGAAATGCATAAATATATTTTTTGTGGTTTTCGAAAGTACCCGATGTCGTCGGATCTTGATTCGAGCAATCAAGACCAATACCGGCTTTTATTGAAAATCTCTCGGGATGTGAATCCCGACGTAGTTTAAGGTCTTCGGACCCAAAATCTGTACATAAGAGCAACAATCCAGGTTGGAGACTGCGGGAATTCTCTTTGGAATGGTTCGGATCATCAGGTCATACCTTTGGATGGTTGAGATCATTGTTTGACCAAGTCAAATTTTCCTTTCTTTTTCTTGGAAATTCCATGGAACTTTTCCACATCATCAACCCAATTTCTCACCCATTTCTCATGAGATGAGATTTTGGTGAGATTTCTTCCTTTTTCTCACCCTTCTCTTCCATCACTTCATTCTTACATGAAGGTACAAGATTCACTTGCAACCACCCTTCCCAAGGAGGAGTTCTTCCCAAGGAGAGGAGGTGAGAAGTCACCTCACTTAGGTGGAGGCTAGGACGGCCTCCCATGGGCCGCCCGCCCGGTCTGTGCCTCCTGGTCTCTTCAGGGGGCTGGGTAAAAGGGTGCCCTCCCCTTTTCTATATAACATGGGGCACCCTCCCCCCCTCAAACGTGCAATCTCTCCTTCTTTCTCTCATACTCTTTCTTTCTTCAAGTTTCCTTTCTCTTCTTTGGTGGTCCTTTGCTCTTCTCAAGTGGTGGGCCTTAGAGAGGTCTTGGGACAGCAAGGTGGTCCTTCTTTGGTGAGTGGTAAAGGTATGGACCACTTCCTTTCTCTTTCTTGTCCTTTTCCATCTTCATTGTCTCTTCTCATGGTCCTTTTTCTTTTCTTCATGTAGCTATTTCAAGAGGTGTGAAGGTGGGCCCAAGTATTCTTGACCTTTTTCTAGATCTCAAGTCTCTTTCAAAGGTGGTGCATGGAGAAGGACATTGCAAGCTCTCCACTTCATCATTTTTTCCTTTTTCACACTCCCTCCATGTGCATGTAAAGGGTGATTTTGCCATGTCACCAAGTGTTCATGGCAAAATACTCTATCTTTTTCATGGGAGTTGGGCCTCTTTTTATGTGTATCAAATGGGCTCAAAGTGAAGTCATGGCCCTTGGTGTATTTGATGGGCCCAATGCTTCATTTTGGGCTCCCTCATGCTTTCTTGCCCTTGTCATTTTTCCTTAATGCTCTTCCTTTCTTTTCCATCTTTTTTTCAAGGTTTGGGCCCATGGTCATGGTAGGGCCCATCTCGAGTTTTGGGCTCATGGGGCCCATCTTTCTTCACATGTGTATGGACCAAGGAGGCTAGCCCAATCTTCATTTTGGATCTCAAGTGGGCTAGCTTTCCTAGTTGGGCCTTTATGGACAAGTGGCCCAATTCTTCCATCATTTCTTTGATTATGATGTACATCTTTGCACAAAGTGTGGTGGGCTCCTTGGAGTTTTTTATGTGTATGGGCTTTTGGGCCTTCATTGGAGCTTGGATTTCTTTGGACCATGTGTGCACCACTACACTTTGTCCATGTAGGCTTTTTTTTTTTCATGCTTTTTCCTTTGATGGATGGAGGACTTGAGTTACTTGACCATCTACAAGTCCCATGAGTGAGTTGTTCCCACAATCATCACTAAGTTCAAATGGTTTTCTTTGTGGTAGGAATGTGATTCTCAAGAGTTTCCCTTTAGTGTTATCAACCTCAAATGGATGATCCTCAAGTGAGCTATCCATACAACCATAGCTCCTTGAACTTTTCTATGGGGGCTTGGTGGATCACCCATCATCATTCAAATATGAGTGATTTCTTCTTCCATTTGTGAGAAGGAATGGTACCCATAAGTTGCCCATTTTTTTGTCCCCATGCTTTGGGACATTTTGGATTTTGATCTTCAAGTGGGCTATGTGTACCATTCTTATCCATTTTCATGATGGTTGGGTGACTCATCAAGCCATGCTCTTTTGTACTCAAATGGTCTCCCTTTTTGGTGAACAAGTTGGTGCACATAAGTGCCCAAACTTGCCTTTTCATGGGCATTTTCAACTTTGATTCTTCATGTGGGCTATGTGCATCAACTTTCTACCCTTAGCTTCTTTGATTCATATGTTTGTGGGTAGACCTCCTTGTTGTATTCTCATGGTCCAAAACTTTCATCAAGATGAGGCACATAAGGTTGCCCATGGTTAACCCATGAATGGGTTCTCATATTCTCCAAAGTGGGCTATGTGCTCTCTCCAATCCATTGAGATGAGGCATTTGGGTTGCTCTTGGGGGCCCGTTTCCTTTCTATTCCCCACTTGTCCATGCATATGTGTAAAAAGATGGAGACATCCTAAGTGAGAATCATGACCTTGGCATAAAAGTGGGTCCATCCTTGGCCACATGTGGACTTTGAGGAACTTCTCATGTGAAGTAGGATTCTCATCTTTTGTTGATCTCATGGCACTTGAGTGCATGTGTTGTCCAAAATGTGTTCTTGGATGATAGACTTTTCTTGCCTAAGGCATGCCATGCAACCTTCTTTAAGGTGGGCCTTACTTTTTCCAATGGGCTCAACACACATCCTAAGTGACACATGGAGTTGGACTTTAAATTTGCATTTGGATATGAGTCCAATTCCATGGGTCTTCTGGATGATAATTTGGATTTTAATGGGTAAGGGATAGGGACTTACCTTGCCAAGCTTGTAGGATTCAATGGCGGATGGCACCAGAGGTCACCGAGTGGTTGACGAGGATGATCCTGCTTTCATTGTCCACCGAGGGGACCACATGTGTTCCCTAGCTATGGAGCATCAACCTCTTCCTGCTATCAAGGGTCGAGGTACCAGGGATCGTTGGGACAATTGGATGAAAGAGCCACAGCCCTTGCTTGAGCGAGTACTAGATGGTACTCCTTTTGCTGGCCTCCTCACCCTACGCTTCCATAATAACGACGCCAACCGCATGATGCTTGCGGCCCTTTGTGAGAGGTGGCGGGATGAGACCCACACCTTTCAGCTCCCTTGTGGGGAGTGGGGAATAACCCCCTTGGATATTTACATGCAGATAGGTTTCCCGTTTCATGGGGCAATTGTCCCTCAAGTTAGCTCTCTAGCTCCCCTCTCTTCCACTGATTGGCTGCGGCTTGTCGGTGACGTCCCTCCTGAGGGTGAATTCCAAGGCCATCAAGTGAAGATGCGATGGTTTTACAACAATTTTGCCTCCGTCATCCCCACCACTGAACGAGAGGCCCTCCACAAGGCGCGAGCCATGATCACTTATGCTTTTGGATCCTTTCTTTTTTGCCATGCGAATGAGAGAGTTGATCCTAAATTTCTTCGTTTAGTCGAGGACCTTCATCACCCCTATAACTGAAATGGGGCCATCCTGACCCGTCTCTTTCAAGGTCTGGACAAGACCTGTCGGCATAGCCGGTCCTTCACAGGCTTCTGGCCTGTCGTTGAGGTACCTCTTCTTTCATCCTCCTTGGAGCCATTTGCCTTCTTTCTCTCTCTGATCATTGAATGTGCTTTTATCCAGACCTGCTTTTATGACTATTTTCCGCATCTTGCGCCGAGGATGCGAGATGACATTGAACCCTCTCAGTATCGCCACATGTACTGGCATCAACAGAATCGTCAGCGGAACTCCCGAGTTCCCGGGGACAATTGGCGTGCTGATATAGACGGGCTGACAGTTGAGAATGTAAGTATCTTGCGTGTCTTTGTCCTTGTGCTGTACTTGTAACTGATCGTGGTAACCTCTTCTGCTGCAGTTCGCTCGGATGTCATACGCTAGTTTCCCTCTTTACTACACACCCCAACTCGTGGAGGCATACGATGCTTCATGTCTCCGTATTATGCTTTCTGACGCTGAGTCCTTCCAATGGTACCTGGGGGAGAGATTGCTTCGGCAAGTCACTGGGGTGGCTCGGGTCCCCTGTTCTGCTCCTCCTCCAGCTGCTCGGATGCCAGTTGATGAGAGAGTTGAGGCTCTGGTGGGCCAGCCCGGCTTTCGTTTCACGATCCCGGATCGTGATTATGATGAGTGGTATCTGTTGTTCGGCCAGGGGCCTCTGCTTCCTTCGCTTTATGTTCCAGGTGGCCGTCGCAGGTATGCTGGAGGATCAGTGACAGCTCCTTTGATGGATCTTTATCGTCGGGAGCGGGTCGCGAGGAGGGATGACGATGATTATGTCGGTGACTTGTAGCTGGCTCTGCTTTATATGGCCTTGTACTTTTGCCTCTATCTTTGTATCAAGCTCTTTTGAATGAATATATATAGTCTTTGTTTTGTCTCAAATTTCTTGATGATATCTGGATGCTTTGACTTATGACTTGTTCCTTGATGATTTGTGATTCCTCAACTGCATGGACAATGACTTGGACGGTTCAGATCGCTTGTTTAGGCCTTGCGGGCCCACTTGATGATTAGATCTTGGATTCTGGCCCTTCTTTTGATGATCGAACCTTTGATCTTGCTGCTCCATGACTTGTGTAAGCTTTCCAATGGTTTGGATCCTGATGATCTAGCCCTTGAATGGTTCAGATTGATAGATTCGGCCCTGTGGGCCCATTTGAGACCTTGGTTTTACTTTGGGGCACCTCTTTTGATGATTTGTGAGGCTAGGAAGGCTTCTCATGGTGTGGATGATGGCTTGAACGTCTCTGATCGCTTGATTTGGCTTTGTGGGCCCACTTGATGATTAGATCTTGGATTCTGGCCCTTCTCGTGATGATCAAACCTTTGATCTTGTTGTTTGACGGCTCATGTACGTTCTTCAATGGTTTAGATCATGATGATCTAGTCTTTGAATGGCTTGGATTGCTTGTGGCCCCCACTTGATCACTTTTCCCCTTCTTTGGCTTGATCAGCCATATTCCGGCCACATTGCTTCGTGATTGGACCAGTGGGGCACCTTTTGTATGATCTTGATCATCTTCAGTTGAAATTTGGAGTGGACCGGAGCCTTGGGCGGCCCACGGAGAGCCATCTGCTGACGTGGACTGTCAGCCTCACCTACCAAAAGCCCCGGAGCCAATCCCGCGGAGAGAGGGGATCTGCGTCCGTACGGGCGGCCCAGGGCAGGCCGCCCAGAGCTCGCCTCTTGAGCGGCCTGGGCTGGCTCTGGTTCGGACATCCTCTGCTGTCTGTTGCTGCTGTCCCCACATTCCCTGTACTGGACCGTTCGATTCCAGCCATGAATCTTCTTGTCCCCTTGTCTTTTCTCTTCATCTTGTCTTCTTCTCATTTTGTCCTTTCTTGGGCAGCTTTGGATGATGACTTGTGGGCCATAGTGGGAGAGGTCGGTGGGTCCCACACTCCAGCACTTGGTGAGGGCTTTAATGATGGAGGGATTCCTCTAATGGAGGGTGTAGATGGTGCATTGAATGGAAGCATTGATGAGGGGCTTGGGATGGTGGTTGGTGGAGCTTTGAATAGCTCCATTAATGGTGGGATGGCTGGATTTTCAGATTTGAATGGGCCCCTCATTATGGGAGGAATGGATGGTATGGATGAGATGATGGGATGGGACATAGGTGAGGCTATGCATCCCTTGAGTGTGGGTTCATGGATGACGTGATGGACGGTGATGATGGAACTATGAGGGACATAGATGGGCTGATCTCATGTCTGGATGGTATGGATAGCTCAGATGGTACCTTTGACGGTTTGGATGCTCTAGATGAGGGCCGAGATGTGCGGCACACTTGTTTGGGTGGACTTGATGTGATCATTGATGATGTCCCCTTGATAATGGACGGTGTAGATGCCTCGATGATCCCTTTGATCGGCCAGGATGATGACTGGATTCATGATTTTCTGTTGGAGGGGGCCGCAGGTCCAGATCTGACCGTTGATTCTTTGATCGGGGTTGCCAGGACCCCTTTGGATGGTTCAGATGTATTCTTTGACGGTCAGATTGGTCAGGATGCCACGATGTGCGGTGTGATCTTCACTGATGGCTCTTTTGGTTGGGAGCATTGTTCTTCTTTTGGTCATCGGCCCTTTGCGCACTTCTGTTCATGAGGTGGGCGAGTCTTCTCATGCGGCTGAGATTATGACAGTTTCGGATGGCGATGCGACTATATCAGACATAGCCGTTACTGAGGGCAGGTCAGGGGCTGTCGAGTCTGCAGAGGTTCCAGCATTTCCTTCTCCTTCGCCCGTTGACCTTCCGATCCTTGATGAGCTGTCCTCGATTTCTGGGCCTTTTGTTCTGGAGGGGGTGCCAGTGAGGACTTGTCAGCTGCTTCCTCGTCCTTCTTGCTCGCCACGACTGCTTGCTTGGCTCGACAGGTTGTCAGTTTATGAGATTCGAGATTTGGAGTCTTATGGCTTTGGCAGTCTGATTCATCTGGCCAGAGTTGATATTGATTGGAGGATGCTTAGAGCTGCCTTGATTGACTGGGTCCCCTCGTTGAACTTGTTTGCGTTCAACGATATGGAGATGGGGCCTTCTTTGGAGGAGCTTGCACGCTTGACAGGCTTACCCTTGGATTATACTCAGTACTTCTCGCTGAAGACATCGCCGAAGACTGCTACACCGCAGAACTGGTTCGGGATCCCCTATCTTGTTCGGCCTGCAGCTGGTGGCCAGGATGCTGTTGTGTTCTCCTTGGACTTACTGTATGATCTTTTTTCGGGTCCTCGGAGTGTGGCTGGTTCCACCTTTGCTCGGAACGCACTGATGTTCTGTTGATTGCTGAGGTGCTGTTCTCGGGATGGCGCAGGTCCCAGACTCCTTTGCTTTTTGAGGTGATGAGCCGAGCTGTCCGTCGGCAGGGGATCATTTCTCTATCTTGGCCGAGCTATTCGATGGGCTGACCGACTGTGCCCTGGGCCGCACTCGTGTCCTTCGCGGCTGTTGTGCTTTCCTTCAGGTATCTTTTCTGCACCTTTTTTCTTCTTGCTTTGCTAGGAATTGTTTTGCTCTAGCTGAACTTCTTTTGCTTTCTGTGATCAGGTATGGCTATGGGAGCGTCTTTCTCTGACCGTTCCTGTACCTCTTCCTGGCATCCCTAGCTCTGACATCATGCGTTATATCATGGAGTTCCTTCCGCATACGGCTAGGATGAGCGAGCCCTTGTATCGCAGGATGTTCGCTGATCTGCGTGACTGGAACGTTCGTTGGGAGTCATCTTGGCTTTCACTTCCTCCAGTGCTTTGCGATGCACACCGCCATCCTCTGATGTTGGTAGGCTTTCGATCCTACTTTTCTTATCATCCCATTCCGGTTCCTGCGGCAGTTTGGGATACGAGCAGGATGTTCCTCTTTTCGCTTTCACGGGTATCGGGCGTCGAGGCCTTCCATCCTAGATCCTCTGACTTCAGGACCCGGATTGATTGTTCCTGGGCGAGTTACTTGACAGCTGATTTGCTTGGGATTTGAGCTGCGGACTTTTCCGATGGCGACCGCCCCATATCAGTACTGGGTTGCTGAGCAGTCTTTGTATCGACGTATCCCTTGCTGGCACCAGACTGCTGATGAGGATGAGCAGGATATTCTTGGAGATGCAGGCTCTTCATCTGGTTCATATGAACCTTTGAGGAGCTGCCCGTTTAGTCGATCCTGGCTTCCTTTTGGCCACTCATGGCCATCTGCTGTCTGAGATCTCTGCACTTCGGTATCATTGTGAGATGATGTCGAGGAGATTGGCTGACCGATCAGAGGTTGACTGATGAGGAGACAGCGATCCGTACCCTTGAGCGCGATGAGGTGCATTACCTGCGTATGGAGGTGAGCAGGTTGAGAGCGAGACTATCTTTTTATGAGTCAGAGGACTCACCTGATGTGGCCGAGGAGGAGGGTAGAGATTGATTGTGTTGGCCACCTGCACATTCTTTTTTGCATAGTATGATTGATGATGATGAAATTTTTTTGTATTTTTTGAAAAAGATGGATATGATATGTGTAAAAGAAATATGATGCATCTAATTAAAAAGAGAAAACTGTTTGAAAATCTACTGTGCCATGAGTTGTCTTGTGAGTGTTTCTGGACTTTGTGTCGGAGATATAGGAATCAGAACTGGGGCTCGGTCCAATGATTTGACCGATGTCTCGAGATTTGACTTGCTTGATCCTTTGGTTCCCTAGAGATGTAGGCAATGGAAACTCTTGCTTCCTGAGATTGTCAGAGTTTGTAGAGTTCTTCGCTCCTGACTGTACTTCCTCTTGTTCTTGCACTTTCACTGCTTGAACCGATCTGGACTGTCTGATTTCTTGGTACCTGCACTTTTACTTTTTTCTTTTTTTTCATTTGAGCCATTTTTGCCTGCAGTGCTCTTTCGAGTTTTCACCACAGCCGGCTTTTTCCCGTCATTTTTGCCCGTGGCGCCCTTTCGGGTTTTTACCACGTCCCCGGTATTTGGTCTTGCCTGCCCCTTGGCAGCTATGCTGTTTTTACCCTTGGCGTCCTTTCAGGTTTTCACCAAGTCCGCTGTATGCCCACTGTTTTTACTCGGAGCGCCCTTTCGGGTTTTCACTCCGCCCTCTTTGTTTAGGCACACATTTTCTTTTTCTTTTCTTTTTTTTTCTCTTTTTCTGCATCCTTGGATAACTGCGGCGGCTAGAGGTCGGGAATCCGTCGTTGCCGGCTGACGGCAGTCTTTCAGCCCTTATCCTGAGTTACGATGATAGAGCTGTCGGTCTTAGCTAAAAGACCCTTCTGAGATGAATGGATGGATGACTGTGTTTCTTTTTTGACAGATTTTTTTCTTAGGTGCCTTGCTTTGGCTTCCCTTTTTTCTTTTCTTCTTTTTTTTTGTATTTTTTTTCTCTTTTTTTTTCTTTTCCTTTTGCATCCCCCCTTTTTTGTATTTTTCTCTTTTGGAATCCCCTTATTTGAAACACTTGTTGGTGGACGGAATGATTTCTCAGAGGTCTTAGCTTCGACTTCTTGACTTCAGCTCTATTAAAGTAACCTTTGATAAGGTCAGAATAACTTACCCGTGAAAGATCTTCACGTTGTCGGCGTTGGTTGGCTCAGGAAGATCCACCCCTCTCATGCTGGTGAGTCTGAGGGCGCCTCCGGGAAGTACTTCTCTGACTGATCAGTGGCCCGTCCCACGAGGGTTTGAACTTTCCTCTGGGATCTAGAAGGTGCGACGGTAGAATCTTCTTCATGACCATGTCGCCTACCTTGAAACTTCTTTTTCGGACTCTCTTGTTGTAAGCCCGAGCGATCCTTTTCTGATAGCATTGTGAATGACTTAGTGCACGCATGCGCTTTTCATCTGCTAGCTGCAACTGATCGAATCTGGCCCGTTGCCATTCTCCTTCTTCAATTCCAATTTCTAGTAACACCCGTAGTGATGGTATTTCCACCTCGACTGGTAGGACTGCTTCCATTCCGTAAGTAAGCTCGAAAGGAGTAACGCCCGTAGCAGACCGTACAGACGTTCGATAGGCCCAAAGTGCATATGGGAGCATATCTGACCAATCTCGATAGGTCACGACCATCTTCTCGAGTATCCTGACGATTGTCTTGTTTGCGGCTTCTACCCCACCATTCATCTGGGGACGGTAGGGGCTTGATCGATGACGTTGGATCTTGAATTTGCTGAGGAAGTCATCCATCTTCTTGTTGACGAACGGGGTCCCATTATCTGTGATGATAGCATTAGGGATTCCATACCGGCATATGATGTTGTTCTTCATGAATTTGATCACTTGAGATGCTGCAATCGTGGTGTAGGAGGCTGCCTCTACCCACTTGGTGAAGTAGTCGACTGCCACAAGTATGTACTCATGACCATTTGATGCTTTGGGACTGATTTTGCCGATGATGTCGAGTCCCCACATGGAGAAGGGCCAGGGGGTGGTCAGGTTGTATAACTCTGATGATGGGGCATGGATTTGATTTGCATGCTCCTGACACTTGAAACATTTTCTGACGTGCTGGCAGCAGTCTGTCTCCATGGTGAGCCAATAGTAGCCGAGTCGTAGAATCTTCTTTGCCATCATGTGCCCATTCATGTGTGGGCCACAGATTCCTTCGTGTATTTCTTCCATGATCTTTGCAGCTTCTGTTTCATCGACGCATCGAAGGAGGATGTGATTATAGGATCGCTTGTAGAGAACTTCGCCACTGATGGTGAACTGGCCGGCCAAACGTTGGATGGTTCGGCGATCTGTTGCTGTTGCTGATTCTGGATACTCCTGGGTTTCGAGGTATTGCTTGATGTCGGCATACCAGGGTTTGTCAGGGACAGCTTCAGCTTCTTCTATTTGCAGGTAAAAGGCAGGTTCATCTTGAATTTCGACTGTGAGCTCCCATTCTGAAGCTCCTTTTGGGATCTCGAGCATTGATGCAAGTGTGGCGAGAGCATCTGCAAATTGGTTCTTGGCTCTGGGCATGTATGAGAAGGTGATTTCCTTGAATTCTTCGATCAGATTGTCAAGATACACATGATATGGTATCAACTTCTCATCCTTGGTCTTCCAATTCGCCATTGGTCTGATTGATGATAAGCTGTGAGTCTCCAAATACTCGTAGCTTCTTGACGCCCAAGATTATGGCTTCCCTTAAGCCAGCGATGCATGCTTCGTACTCTGCCATGTTGTTGGTGCACTCGAATGCGATGCGCCTCGAGATAGGAATAGGGACATCGTCTGGAGAGTAGAGGATTGCTCCTAATACCACTCCCTTTAGAGTTTGCTGCGCCGTCGAAGAATAACGTCCACTCATCTTTTTTCTTCTTTTTATCCTCTTCAATGAGCAAGAGATCTTCATCAGGGAAGAACGTCTTGAGCGGCTGATAATCCAGGAGAGAGTGAGCCGCAAGATGATCGGCGAGGGCCTGTCCCTTGATTGCCTTCTGAGTGACATAGGTGATGTCGAACTCAGACAGGAGTAGCTGCCATTTAGCTATCCTTCCAGTGAGCTGTCGGTTTTCGAACAGGTACTTGAGCGGATCCATGTGAGCGAGGAGGAGAATAGGGAATGCAATCATGTATTGACGGAGTCGCTCGAGTTGCCCAGACTAGGGCGAGGCAAGTCTTCTCGATCGGGGAATACCTGGTCTCGTAGTCGGTGAACTTCGGCTCAAATAGTATATTGCTTGTTCCTTCTTCCCGGTCTCGTCGTGTTGGCCGAGGACACAGCCAATGGCTTCTGCTGCTACCGAGATGTATAACAATAGTGGTCGTCCGGGAGCGGGCGGCACTAGGACTGGAGGATTCATGAGATATCTCTTGATGCGATCGAAGGCGACTTGGCAATCATCATTCCATTCTTTTGGAACGTTCTTCCGAAGGAGCTTGAATATGGGCTCACAGATAGGTGTGAGCTGTGCGATGAAGCGACTGATGTATTGAATTCTGCCGAGGAAGCCACAAATTTCTTTCTCTGTTCTAGGAGGGGGCATCTCGATGATTGCTCTGGTTTTGGTCTCGTCGACCCTGATGCCATCCTCGCTCACCATAAAGCCGAGGAGCTTACCTCCCATTGCACCGAAGACACATTTCTGAGGGTTGAGACGGAGCTTGTACTTTTCTAATCTGTTGAATAACTTCTTCAGATCTTCAAAGTGTCCTTCAATTGTGCGAGATTTGACGATCATGTCGTCCACATACACTTCAAGTTCTTTGTTCATCATGTCGTGGAATAATGCTGTCATTGCTCGCTGATATGTTGCTCCTGCGTTCTTCAGACCGAACGGCATTACCCTGTAACAGAAGGTTCCCCAGGGAGTGATGAACGATGTCTTCTCACGATCTTCGACGGCCATCTTGATCTGATTGTAACCTGAGAACCCGTCCATGAATGAGAAGATCTTGTATCCAGCAGTGTTGTCGACCAGAGTGTCGATATGTGGCAAAGGGAAGTCATCTTTAGGACTGGCTTGTTGAGATCTCGGAAGTCGATGCACATTCGAACCTTGCCGTCCTTCTTTGGTACTGGTACGATGTTGGCGAGCCATTCAGGGTAGTTGGAGACTACCAAGAATCCCGCGTTGTACTGCTTGATGACTTCATCTCGGACTTTCAAGAGCCCATTCTGGCTTCATTCTTCGAAGTTTCTGCTTCACTGGCTTCATATCTGCCTTGGTTGGCAGATGGTGTACAACGAGCTCTTCATCGAGCCCCGGCATGTCTTCATATGAGAACGCGAAGTTGGACAATCTTGGAGCTAGGAACTCTATCATTTTCTGTTTCATCTCAGGTGGCAACGATTTTCCAATGCGTACTTCCCTAGGGATCTCAGGCGTCCCCAAGTTTACTATCTCGAAATCATCGGCTACAACATTGGCTTTAGATTCGAACTTTTTGAGGAGATCCTCTAGTTCGGGAGCTGGATCATCATCTTCCTCATCCCGAGCTTCGTCCAGACCCATGAGCTCGAAGTCTAATTCGATGTCGAAATCATATGATTCGACTTCAAACTCATGCGACTCTTTAGACGAACTTGGCACACTATTGAATGTAGGAAAGGAAATATTTTTTGGTTTTTGAGATTTTTCTGAAATTGAAATGCTAGATGTTTTGGCTTTTGAAAGTTTTTGATTTTTTTGATTTTCGAAATTCGTGGGACTTTGAACAAGCAGGCATTGCAGACCATGATTGAGCCCAACTTGTTCCAAAGTTCCGGTCGCTGCTTAAACAGGCGTTTTTTTTTTTGGAAGCCAGAGCCCTCAGATGGCTCTTTGGCTGATTCGAAAGTGAGGGGAACAGATGACCATTCAGGACCCCACACTTCCTCCCTGAAGAGGTGGGGGTTGATGATTTGGGCGAAGAATCATGGTCTGGCCCAATGACCATGACTTCTTGCTGGTTGGGTTCGAGATCTGAGTCGTACTCAGTCCCTCCCCGGATCACTTACCTCGCATTGCAGTTCGTCTGGTTCCACAGTGAGACACAAGTTGGAACCTGGACATCAGACCAATCTAGGGCTGGCCACTTCCCTTTCTTGGTCCAATGGATGGGCTGCTTCTGCCCCTGGCTGATGATTGATGATGTTGACTTTGCAGAGATGGGCAAGTCGTGCCCCTTGCTAATTGGTGCTGAGATGGGCGAGTTGTGCCCCTTGCTGATTGAAGTGGGCAGGTTGTGCCCCTGGCTGATTGAAGTGGGCAGGTTGTGCCCCTGGTTGGGAGCAGGTGTCAGAGTAACCTGTTCCTGAAGCTGCTGTATTTGACTTCCTTTTTCGTCTTCATCCTTTTCTTCTTCTTCTGGAGCTTAGATGGTTCGAGAATCTGATCCCATCGAATGGGAGGCCATGTGGCCCAAACTAGGCTCATCGGGAGGCCTTTGTGTAGTGCAGTCGGTTGATTCCCTCCTGGATCTTTGCAAGGTTCTCCTGGCTTGACGAACTGGATGGGTGAGCACCGAAAATTTCTTCCTCCTTTTGTCCATGAAGGTTGACCTGTATCCGAGTCCCCATTTGCGTTGGTTATATATCAGCGGTACCTTTCTGGACTTGAAGTGATTCTTCATTCGGTATTTGAGGCTCAGACGCTCTGCCGGTGAAAAGACACGTTCCACCCTTATCGGTTCTGGATTAGGCGATAGAGTTCACAGTCTCGAATTCGAAACTATGAAACGGGATGTCTTCTTCAGAGTGCTGGATATCGATGACCGGGATGTCTGGTTCAGTGGCAGCAGCATTGGAAGGAATGATGAGCTCCTTCTCTGCATGGATAGAGATCACTTGATTTCCACAGATATACTTCACTCGTTGATGCAGGGTTGACGGCACAGCTCCAACCTTGTGCAGCCACGGTCGTCCGAGTAACATGTTGAAAGAGGCTGATATATCCAGAACTTGGAATGTGATGGTGGAGACTTCCGGACCTATCTGTACCTCTATGTCGACCTCCCCTTCCACTGATCGGCGGGTGTTGTCGAATGCTCTGACGCATATGGTGCTGGGTCGGAATGAAGAAGGACTGATTCCCAGACGTTCTGCAGTCTTGAGTGGGTAGACATTTAAGCTTGAGCCATTATCGATAAGGACCAGCGTAACACAGAGGTCTTTGTATCGTAAGGCTATGTTGAGGGATCGCCCATGATCACGTCCCTCTGGTGGTAACTCATTATCTGTGAAGGTGATGGCGCGCGGAGCCAGGAGTTGTCCAATCATCAAAGCTATCATTTCTGGTGCCGTATCGGAGGAGACATGAGCATCGTTCAAGGTTTTGGCAAACATTTCTCGGTGTATGCGAGATGTGCAGAGTAGCTCCCATACTGAGATTTGTGCAGGGATTGACTTGAGCTGAGTCGCCACATCGTATGCGGCTTCATTTTTGTTGCCGAGGCCTGAGAGAGCGCCTTTGGTATCTCCTCTGTTCTGATTATCTCTTCGGATGCAACGCCCATTGGGATTCATGTTCCCCACTTCCGCTACATTCTGGATAGTGCCATGGAACCTCTTTGTAGTTTTCCTTCCTTTTGCCTTCTAGGACCACCGGTTCTTGCAACGGTGCTGGTGTAGGTACCAGATCTTCCTCGTATGGAGCTTTTGCCTTGAGGACTACATTGTTACCTGTGCTGAAGGGGTAATATCGAGGCTTATCTTCATAGACCACATAAGGTCGTGGTCCTGGCTTGATTGTTCCTGGGGCGGGAGGCTCCCATGGAATGAATACTGGTCCTCTTGATATGGCAGGAGGTTTCTCTGTTCGTCCGAGCTGTCGTAGTGTGATTGATACGCCTCCGGGACTTGCCCCTTGCAATATGACCGGCTCAACTGGAGGAGCTCCTTCCAATACAACGGGTTCTTGTTGTTGATGAGTATAATCCTTCCATTGTGGATTGGATTGTTCTTGAGTTGCCCCTTGCAAGATGACAGGTTCGTATACGGGCTCGATGTATGATTGTGCTCCTTCTAGGACGACTGGTTCACAGCTTGAATGGTTGTAAGGTGCCCCTTGAACAACTGGTATATCATATGGAGGTGCTCCTTCAAGCACTACTGGCTCGGAGATTGAAGGAAGAAAGGGACTTGCCCCTTGCAAGACTGGAGGAGGATTTGTTGGCTCATAAGTGTAGGCGTGAATGGATTGGATGGGGGAGAAGAAGCGATCAAGATGATCCCCTTCTTCTATACTATTGACTGCAGGGCCACGAGACGAACTGGGGTCTGTCGGATGTTGAGGCAGAGGATTCTGAAGGATGTTGGTGGAAGCTGCTGGAGAAGTTCCAGGGACCGAGATGACTATCTTGCGGTCATCAATCAGGTCTTGTATGGCGTTCTTCAAAGTATAGCATCGATCAGTGGCGTGGCCACGTCCTTGATGGTAGGCACAGTACTCATTTTCTCGGTAGTTTGGAGGCAGAGGATGAGGCGGAGGCCTAGGTTGTCATCAGAGTGAGTAACTGCTTTTGTACCAGCGTAGTCATGATTTGACTAAGTGGTTGACTGAGTGGAGTGAACTTCCTGAACTCCCTGTAATTCTGCCTGTTCTGGTATGAGTATTGGCCATTTCCCCTGAACTGCTGCTGTTGTCGAGGTGGCTGTGGCTGAGGATTCGGTTGTGGCTGATATCGCTGAGGCTGATGCTGAACTTGGTTCTGCTGATTACTGTTGACGTCCCTGTGGGGGAGCATGTTGATTTCCTTGAGCATGGTGTTGATGTTGTTTACCTCTGTTGGGCGGGGAGGAGAACCACTGCGGTTTCCATTCCCGTGCCCGATAGGTCTTCCTTCCACTCTGTTCCTCTTGACTGGAGTGGCTTGATGAGGCCATGGGGAGATCGTCCGGCACGGATTCCTGCTTCGACTTGCTCTCCAGCACGGATTAGCTGCGAGAAGTTCGCATATGGATGCGAGATGAGATACCCGGATATGCCTGGATATGTTGAATGAACAATCATGGAGATTTGTTCTTCATCGTCGATGGGTGTCCGCATTCTGGCTGCCATAGCTCGCCAACGTCCCACATAAGCTGATAGTGTTTCATCACTCCTTTGCCTGAGTGCGCGAGGTCGGCTCTTCTGGGTGCCATGTTGAGATTGTATGCGAATCTGTCGACGAAAGCCTGGGAAAGCTGCTCCCATGTTCTGATGCGGTGGCAGTCCAATGAAGTGTACCAATCTAGGGCAATCGCCCTTCAGAGATTTTTGGAACAAACGAATAAGGGCCCCTTCATTTCCTGCGATTGCACTCAGCTCCCCGCAGAAAGCCTTGAGATGTGCTGTGGGACAACCGCTGCCATCGTATCTCTTGAATTTTGGTACCTCAAAGTTTTGAGGTACTTGAGCATCTGGGAAAGGACACAAGTCTCTGAACTTGGTCGAAGGTAAGTCGATTCCTTGCTGTCGCTGAAGCTGATTTTGCAAAGATCTGGAACTGCTCCCGCAACTCGTCCAGTCCTGAGTGATCTGTTCGAGCGACTGGTGCCTCCTGGAGTAAGGCACGTTCTTCTTCGGCATAGTGGTCGATGTCTTCGACCCTATGGGCTTGCTAAAAAGCAACCGCGGGTTGCTGAAATTGATTTGATGACTGAACTGGATTCTGATGAACTTGTGCTTGAAATGATGGTAACTAAACTGGAGACTGTACTGAAGGTTGAACTGGAACTTGCTGGAAATTGACTGGATTTTTGTTGAATTGAAGATTGCTGAAAATTAACTGGATTTGCTGAATTGAAGATTGCTGGAAATTAACTGGAATCCCATCGGCGGGGGATGTGACTGGAATTGAAAAGTGCTCCTGTTTGCAGGAGGCTGAGATGCTGGGAAGTGACCCCCTTGTTGGGTATTCGCCACTGTCCGCTGATTGATGTGGGCTTGACACTGACCCCCATTGTGGGCATTCGCCAGTGCTGTCCCTGTTGCTGGAAATTGAATTGAAATCCCATCGGCGGGGATGTGCTGGAATTGAAAAAGGTGTCCCATCGGCTGGGGACATGCTGAGATCTACTGAGATTGTTGTTTGCAAGATTGACTGGAAGCTGACTGGAAGTCCCTGCGACTAGGGATGCTCTGAGATGGTCCCGTTGTTGCAGGAAGGTATTGAGAAGGATGCCCCATAGCAAAGGGCTGAGGGAGGCTACTGTCGGTAGTCTTGGGCAGACTCCGATGGTTGTGCTTGATTTGAACTGGAGGCCGGAGGGATCCGGCATGGTTGTTGAGATTGCTGAACTGGGCCAACCTGATTGTTGGCTGCTGGTGGTTTGTGCTTGCATGAATTGCAAGAGCATTTCTTGCATTGCTCTCATTCCTTGTGCCAATTCTTGTATGATTGGCGTATTGTCAACGGGCTGTTGCGCTGGAGGTTGCGCTTCGGTCATTTCGAGAGCAGGGAAGTGATGAGTTTCTTCTTCGTGGTCGGACATGTCTTGCTGAGCCCGAGTGCGGATTATGCTGCGGAAGGGAAGTTGTCTCCACGTACGTTGAGCCCGAGGAGGCGCAATGGTGAGGACTGTACTCTACTCTTTTTGGGTTTTGGGATTTTCTATTTTTTTTTGTTTGGGTTTGGGTAGAATGCTATGCAGATGAGATTGTATGAGGATTAATGACTTTCAAGTACGGGAAGGATTCTGTTTTCAAGTCGGATCACGACTAGTGGGACTAGCTTATCCCCAGCAGAGTCGCCATTCTGTGGACCCTCGCCGATTTTCCGCGCTCCCACACGACGTTCTTCTCCCTTCCCCTTTCCTTTCGGAAGAAGAGAAGGAGATGAGGATGCGTGAGTGCGAAATCGCCGTTTGTGCCACTGGCTTGCCTCGTTCTCGAGGGCTTCGTTTGGTTGTCGTATTGAGCTGGATGTGTTTAAGTGAATTTATATAAGACCAGAGTCGCCACTAGCCAGTTACTTCGAATCTACAGTCGGCTAGACCCCGTAGAAACGTTAGAGAAGGGAATCCGAAGATTCCTTCCTCTAAAATGACTCCTGTTGATCTGCGGTCAGAGATTCAAGGTAAGGGATCACGGTTACAGGGTGGGAAGAGGTTAAGCACCCCACACACCCGTACCGAAGTACGGTCTCTACTTCACAGAATCGATCGAATACTTGAAAGTCTAATTTAATCCTCGTATATTCTCATGAATGACATGATGCATGATGATGCGGGTCTGAACAGTAAGAGTTTCTGATGGGCAGGTTCCAACAACGGGCAAGCCCAGAGCGTACGCTCGAACTGACAGGTGCTTAATATAAGACGTATGCAGTGTGCTTGAATGATCAAGGTGTTTTATGGTGAAGCATGAATGCAGGTCTGAACAGTAAGAGTTTCTGATGGGCAGGTTCCAACAACGGGAAGCCCAGAGCATACGCTCGAACTGACAGGTGCTTAATATAAAGACATATGCATGTGCTTGAGTAATCAAGGTGCTTGTAGTGAAGCAGGGGGGTTGGAAGGAAAGTAAATGTTGCACTTATGCTAGATGCAAATGAGATGATGCTGGAAAATGAGTAGCTGGGTGGACGGAGGTGTCGCAAGGGTTGGCTTCGAGTGGTTGGATCAAGACTTGGGGACTTGAGAGGCTTGGACCAGTGGTCAGGCTGGGCTGGACCAGGGCTAGACTCTCCTCACTCGGGCTCTCCTTGGTGGAAAAATGGGCTAAGGGGTGGAGAAGGACTCGGACCGCACCCGGACTGGCTGGACTTGAAAGGCTTCGAATGGATTGTTGAAATGAGAAGGGGAGGGGGGTATTTATAGCAGCAGAGAGTGGCAGCTCTCGTAATTTTGTCGGGCGGCCTGCCATGGGCCGCCCGTACGGCCGCTCCTCGGTTTCCAGCGAGTACGGCCGTTCCCTCGGGGCTGCTGTTGGACTCGCTGGTCGACTCAGTGAGTTGACTCAGCGGGTCGACTCGGTGGTTTGACTCGACGGGTTGACTCGGTGTTTTGACTCGACGGGTTGACTCGACGGGTTGACTCAGCGGGTTGACTCACTGAGTTTGACTTTTTTGAGATTTTTTGACTGGCCTTTTTTATGGGGGGTTTTTCAGGGTGGTTTTAGGACTGGGTTGACTGGGTTCAGGCTTGAACTGGGCTATGGAATGGGGCTTACAAGGGTGAGTTTGGCTGAGTTTGGACTTGGGATTTGGGGGTATGGTCCTCCGTTCAACCAGCTATCTCTATCAACAGTGTAGCCGAAGGTGGGTGTCTACAACTAGTTTATTTGCTTTTTATAAATATCTGTATGACATTATCAATAGGTTGAATGGTCAATAAACATTAGGGTGGACTTTAGAATCTTTTATGGGGGAGTTTAATGACCACTGATTTTGTGGGTGTGGTCTACCTAAAGCTTTTATCTGCTTCCTTTTTGGGACCATGTCCATAATAACCTGGAAACATAGATGGACGGTATGGATTTACAATATATACATTGAGGTAAGCCTCATGGTCAGGGTCTCACCCACATGACTGTTTTCGGGGTCTAAGTGACTCTCACCCAACCTGCGCTCATCTCACACTCACATGAGCGGATTAGGTAACATCCGGGATCCACCAAGGTGGGTGAACCCTGACCGTGTGTCTTAAATACACACTGTTCAACTATTTTGAAAGATCATTTTATATGAAACCAAAAATGAAGCTGACTCAAATCTTAGTGGACCACACCATAGAAACATAGTCCTAACTCAACCCGACTCCTTTAGCATATAAGGTAGGGTAGGATAGGGTTAGGGTTGACCCTTTTACAAGTAGGGTAGGGTTAGGGTTGGGTCAGCCCAACCCGGTCACAACCTAGACCGAAACCGAACCTTAAAAATATATTTAGGTTCGGTCCAGGGTTGTTCCCAACCCGGCAGGCCTAATTATGACAATCAAATGGTTCTCTCTCTCTCTCTCTATTATGCAACGCACCCAGCTAACACCCAAAAAATATGGTTCTAAACATCTGTGACTGAGCCTATCTTTAGAATGTATATTTCAAGGCAGCTTAGGAAAAGTGGACTGGATCTACTGGACAGGCCAGATCGTGTGATGAGAGAGATCAAATGCAACCATGTGCATCATGGGACGGTTGCCATACAATTAGCTCACTAGATCATTATCATTGACAAGTCAAATCAGCTGTATCAGGCTGCACACAGGGTCGGGATAGGTCGGGTTGTGCCCAATGCAGAACAACCTAAACCTATTTTAAAGGTACGGATTCCGGTTCGGGTTGTGAACTAGTTGGGCTGACCGAACCCTAGCCCTACCCTACTTGTGAAAAGGTCAACCCTAACCCTGCTTAATTCTATATGTTGAACAGGGTTAGGTCCGCCGGTTAAGATTGGGATGGAACACCCACTATTATTTGGGAAGGAACGCTAACCTATAAAAGCTCAAATATTATTATTGTGATGTTCCAATAGCCTAAAGTATTTTTTATGTGTGGTCATCCATGGTGAGGCCATTCTCATCAATGGTTTGGATCACTGAACAACAACCCTTTTGAGCAAACTGAAAATGTGAGGATTGAACGTCCACAATAGGATGTAGGGCGCATAATTTTTTAATCAGGCTAACATTTGTGTTTTCAGTTCACACGATAGAAATGACAATATATGATGGTATTGAATGACATATAAACATCATTGTGGGCCTGAGGAGTTTTAATCGTAAGGGCTTTTTTTTTTTGAAGTGCTCTGACAGAACTCGGAGTGGTTCAGGTAGGGCGGAACGAGTAACGTATATACAAGTTGGGATACGGGTCAGGTGGCCATATTTGACGTGTATCTAGACCATACCTAAATTAAAAACAGTCCAACCGCATTCATCCCGACCGGACCCTTTTCTCTGCCTGAGTCAAGGCGGATTGGGTTTTTGCTGGGTGGGAACGGGCGGGTTGGTCGAATTGACCTGCCAGATGTGCAGCCCGGTTTGCCAATCAACACGTGTGTGTAGATGAGCCTAAAACCCCCCGCATATGCCACTATGGCTTCCATTTGGGATATCCAGGCCGTCCATCAGATGCGGCACTCCTACCTCCCTGTTCTAGGCATTGGCGTTCCAATCATCTGGTGGGGCCAAAAAAAAACAAATATGGTGGCTGAACCAAGTTTTCCTGAACTTCCATTTGGTCAGTTTATCAGTGGTCTGCCTTAATTTTGGGAGTAGGTTTTTTCATATCGATGACCACCATATGGACGGTTCAGATGTTCTCTCGTGCATCACATGCCACATGTCGACGCGTGTATGGGGTGAGACATACACAGGCTTGCAGATATATGGGCGTGCCCTCAGTAGGAGATAGAACAGAACTATCCTAGCTTTTATGTGTGATGTCCAAACTCACCTGTCCAAGGCATGAATATTACATGCCCCAGCGAAGGCTTAATTTCTGAGGTTACAAACTTTACTAATTCTACATGCATGTGAAGTCCTGGCCATCCAGACACGGATACGTGCCAATATGGAACACTTGTAGAAGATCTGAGCTTTTCATCTGGTTGGAGACGGTGATTGGATCTTCTGCCTAAAAAATCAGGCCATTTCATACAACCTAAACTGTAGGTTGAGATACTTTTCTTCCAGCCGTCCATATGTTTTGTCAGAGTGGCTCTGGGATCTAGGCGTACCATGGCTAAAATGTATATACTTGCTTTTTTAAGCCTACCCAAGCTTATAATAGAT
This sequence comes from Liriodendron chinense, assembly GCA_003013855.2. Classification (NCBI taxonomy): domain Eukaryota; kingdom Viridiplantae; phylum Streptophyta; class Magnoliopsida; order Magnoliales; family Magnoliaceae; genus Liriodendron; species Liriodendron chinense. The sequence goes on from PVNU02001425.1 coordinate 24,212, forward strand.
TGAGTTTCGATGATCATCTTGTCCTCCACGCCTGTTGTGGCTGTGGATTGGAGAAGTCCCCTGCTAGAAAATAGTCTATTTCTATGCTACGTTGCGTTTTTACTAGTTTCTCAAGGATTTTGCCATGTACTCTCCCCTCCTATATTTCCTGGATAAGAAAAGTGTCTGTTGAGGGAGATATTTCATTCTATTAATTCATCTTTTGAGGTATTTCTTAATATGAGATTCCTTGTACAGAGAAAAAGATAAGCTTTGTATTTCTGTTTCATTTGTTTTTAGTGAAGGAGAATGCACTATGTTACTACTCATAGAGTAAGCATTTTTTTTTATTTATAGTAGAAAGAAAGTTCCATGTTGCTATCTATGGAGGAGTAAGCATATTGTCAAACCATATAAATCTTCATGCTTCTTATCTTTTATTTTAATTTAGCCATTTTGACTTTGGTTTAATCAAATGAAGTGGGATTTGAGTGAGCTATGTGTGAGTGCGAGAGATGAGGCCAATTAAATAACTTTTAAACATATTTTGTGTGAGCTATGTCTGACAACGGCATGTGGCCTAATCAAATCTTATCAGGCCAATGTACAAGGGATATCTACGGTCATTTAGTCACTAGCAATCAGCTCCCTTCATTTTGGGGTCTAAGCCTAACATGGGGGCGGATATAATGGAGGGATGGCCCTCACACGTAATAGGTGCTGTCAGGCAGGTCTAATGTAACATCATAGTCAACATACTTCATCATTGGCCCCAACGAATAAATAAATAAAGAAATAAAACAAGTATAAGCATAAAATATCTTTAAAGAGAAATGGACATTCGATGCTTGCATGGAATGGCTCCGGTCATCTGGACCTCAATAGAGCCTTTTGTGTCAAGTTGGACCTTTATTTTCGTAATCCACACCGTTAATCCATATCTCATGGTGGATAGGAAAATGACCCACAACTCTTCTAGATTGGAATATTCTGCACCTTAGACCAGTAGAGAATAAAGTGGCTGGTTACGAAAAGAAAAACATTGGATGGATAGGATCTTCCAATCTGGAAGACTTTGGGACCTTCAAGGTCAACGGCGAGGATCACTGACTCATGGGACCCACCTGCACAAATGGGGTGCATGAGAAGCACTAATATGCATCAGTACCCTATAATCCTTATGAAATGGCATAATTGACTCTTTGGATCATCAACCAATCAGAGAAAATTTGCTCATTGAGAAATGGACCTCTAATAGAAAAATATTTGGACTTTTTCTTTTTTGATTTTTTTTATTATTATTTAATAATAGACCATCTAGAGAGGCCATTTTCTATCCATTGCCTCATCTCCACCGCACAAGTGGCCAGCCATCCACTCCATCCATCCAGTTGGGGACCACCATGAATTGTTTGATCTTAATTAGATGGGTTTAATTGTTTAATCGGCCGTCTGGAAATGGGTGGCTGAAAACGACTTTAAACAATGTTCCACATCTAACACAAATAGAGGTGGACAACGATCCGATCTGAGTTGAACATGGAACAGATCGGATTGTTCAGCTGCTTGAGTGGGTGTGTTCGAACAATGTTCGAATAAACATTCGAACACGACGGCTCTGTTCGAACTCAATTTGGTCTCGCCCAATCATGTTAGAACATGTTCGAACATATGGATTTCGAACAATTTTTACGAGTTCGAACAATTTCACTTTTTTTGCTTAAAAATATTTTTTTACTACTAAATGGTAAATATCGATTTTTTCGTTCCATGTTTCCCACCATGATGTATTTGTTTTATCCACTACGTCCATCCATTTGTACAGCATATTTTAAGGCACTAAATAAGAAATGAGGCAGATACAAAACTCAAATGGACCACACCACAGGAAACAGTGAGGAGAATGATGTCCACCATTGAAACCTTCCTAGGCTCACAGCCACGTTATTTGTCGTCCACCTCTCTCTCTCTCTCCTCTCTCTCTCTCTCTCTCTCTTCTCTCTCTCTCTCTCTCTCTATATATATATATATATATATATAAAATCGAGTCGAAATCGAGTCGAACGAACGAGTCGAGTCTAGTCGAGTCGAACAGGACTATTTGAAATTGAATTGAATTTTTTTTCGAACACACCATGTGTGTTCGAACAAAGTTCGAACAATAAGACTCTCTATTCGAACAGGGTTTTACCGAGTCGATCCAAACGGTTAAACTCAATTCATGTCAGCTCTAAACACAAAGTTCCACAATCTAAAGGCCAATGATCTACCCCCTCCATCACCCTATGCA
>PVNU02001426.1:0-28972 GCA_003013855.2 Liriodendron chinense
TAGCGTTTCATCATTCCTTTGTCTGAGTGCTGCGAGGTCGGCTCTTCTGGGTGCCATGTTGAGATTGTATGCGAATCTGTCGACGAAAGCCTGGGAGAGCTGCTCCCATGTTCTGATGCGGTGGCAGTCCAATGAAGTGTACCAATCTAGGGCATCGCCTTTCAGAGATTTTTGGAACAAACGAATAAGGGCCCCTTCATTTCCTGCGATTGCACTCAGCTCCCCGCAGAAAGCCTTGAGATGTGCTGTGGGACACCGCTGCCATCGTATCTCTTGAATTTTGGAACCTCAAAGTTTTGAGGTACCTGAGCATCTGGGAAAGGACACAAGTCTCTGAACTTGTTCGAAGGTAGGTCGATTCCTTGCTGTCTCTGAAGCTGATTTTGCAAGATCTGGAACTGCTTCCGCAACTCGTCCAGTCCTGAGTGATCTGTTCGAGCGACTGGTGCCTCCTGGAGTAAGGCACGTTTTTCTTCGGCATAGTGGTCGATGTCTTCGACCCTATGGGCTTGCTGAAAAGCAACCGCGGGTTGCTGAACTTGGTTTGATGATTGAACTGGATTTTGATGAACTTGTGCTTGAAATGATTGTAACTGAACTGGAGACTGTACGGAAGGTTGAACTGGAACTTGCTGGAAATTAACTGGATTTTGCTGAATTGAAGACTGCTGAAAATTAACTGGATTTTGCTGAATTGAAGATTGCTGAAAATTAACTGGAATCCCATCGGCGGGGATGTGCTGGAATTGAAAAGTGCTCCTGTTTGCAGGAGGCTGAGATGCTGGGAAGTGACCCCCTTGTTGGGTATTCGCCACTGTCCGCTGATTGATGTGGGCTTGACACTGACCCCCATTGTGGGCATTCGCCAGTGCTGTCCCTGTTGCTGGAAATTGAATTGAAATCCCATCGGCGGGGATGTGCTGAAATTGAAAAGGTGTCCCATCGGCGGGGACATGCTGAGATCTATTGAGATTGTTGTTTGCAAGATTGACTGGAAGCTGACTAGATGTTCCTGCAACGGAAGTGTTCTGAGATGCCCTTGTCGTCGCAGGAAGATATTGAGAAGGATGCCCCATAGCGAAGGGCTGAGATGGCTGCTGTCGGTAGTCTTGGGCAGACTCCGATGGTTGTGCTTGATTTGAACTGGAGGCCGGGAGGACCCGGCATGGTTGCTGAGATTGCTGAACTGGGCCAACTTGATTGTTGGCTGCTGCGGTGGCCTGTGCTTGCATGAATTGCAAGAGCATTTCTTGCATTGCTCTCACTCCTTGTGCCAATTCTTGTATGATTGGCGTATTATCAATGGGCTGTTGCGCTGGAGGTTGCGCTTCGGTCATTTCAAGAGCAGGGAAGTGATGAGTTTCTTCTTCATGGTCGGACATGGCTTGCTGAGCCCGAGTGCGGATTATGCTGCGGAAGGGAAGTTGTTTCCGCATACGTTGAGCCCGAGGAGGCGCAATGGTGAGGACTGTACTCTATTCTTTTTTGGTTTTGGGATTTTCTATTTTTTTTGTTTGGTTTTGGGATCTTTTATATATATTTTTTTTTCTGGGTAGAATGCTATGCAGATGAGATTGTATGAGGATTAGTGACTTTCAAGTACGGGAAGGATTCTGTTTTTCAAGTCGGATCACGACTAGTGGGACTAGCTTATCCCCAGTGGAGTCGCCATTCTGTGGACCCTCGCCGATTTTCCCGCGCTCCCACACGACGTCGTTCTCCCTTTCCTTTCGGAAGAAGAAGAAGAAGAGGTGCGTGAGTGCGAAATCGCCGTTTGTGCCATTGGCTTGCCTCGTTCTCGAGGGCTTTGTTTGGTTGTCGTATTGAGCTGGATGTGTTTAAGTGAGTTTATATAAGACCAGAGTCGCCACTAGCCAATTACTTCGAATCTACAGTCGGCTTAGAAACGTTAGAGAAGGGAATCCGAAGATTCCTTCCTCTAAAATGACTCCTGTTGATCTGCGGTCAGAGATTCAAGGTAAGGGATCACGGTTACAGGGTGGGAAGAGGTTAAGCACCCCACACACTTCCCGTACCGAAGTACGTCTCTACTTCACAGAATCGATCGAATACTTGAAAGTCTAATTTAATCCTCGTATATTCTCATGGATGACATGATGCATGAATGCGGGTCTGAACAGTAAGAGTTTCTGATGGGCAGGTTCCAACAACGGGCAAGCCCAGAGCGTACGCTCGAACTGACAGGTGCTTAATATAAGACGTATGCAGTGTGCTTGAATGATCAAGGTGTTTTATGGTGAAGCATGAATGCAGGTCTGAACAGTAAGAGTTTCTGATGGGCAGGTTCCAACAACGGGCAAGCCCAGAGCATACGCTCGAACTGACAGGTGCTTAATATAAAGACATATGCATGTGTGCTTGAGTAATCAAGGTGCTTGTAGTGAAGCAGGGGGGTTGAAAGAAAAGTAAATGTTGCACTTATGCTAGATGCAAATGAGATGATGCTGGAAAAGAGTAGCTGGGTGGACGGAAGTGTCGCAAGGGTTGGCTTCGAGTGGTTGGATCAAGACTTGGATGGCTTGGGAGGCTTGGACCAGTGGTCAGGCTGGGTTGGACCAGGGTTAGACTCTCCTCACTCGGGCTCTCCTTGGTGGGAAAATGGGCTAAGGGCACTCGAAAGGATGGACTCTCTCTGGACTCGAAGGGCTTCGAATTGATGTTTGAAATGAGAAGGGGAGGGGGTATTTATAGCAGCAGAGAGTGGCAGCTCTCGTAATTTTGTCCGGGCGGCCTGCCATGGGCTCCCGTACGGCCGCTCCTCGGTTTCCAGCGAGTACGGCCGTTCCCTCGGGGCTGCTGTTGGACTCGCTGGTCGACTCAGTGAGTTGACTCAGCGGGTCGACTCGGTGGTTTGACTCGACAGGTTGACTCGACGGGTTGACTCGGTGTTTTGACTCGACGGGTTGACTCGACGGGTTGACTCAGCGGGTTAACTCAGCGAGTTGACTCAGTGAGTTTGACTTTTTTTTGGGTCTTTTTGACTGGACTTTTTTATGGGGGGTTTTTCAGGGTGGTGTTTAGGACTGGGTTGACTGGGTTCAGGCTTGAACTGGGCTATGGAATGGGGCTTACAAGGGTGAGTTTGGCTGAGTTTGGACTTGGGATTTGGGAGTATGGTCCTCCGTTCAACCAGCTATCTCTACCAACAGCGTAGCCGAAGGTGGGGTGTCTACAGGTGGATTTGGACCTAGATCCGAACCAAATCCGATGGTTTTATGAATTCTGGATCGAAAATGGATCTGGCTATTTATAAATGGATCGGATATGGATACCATCTTTTGGATCCGAATCCCGATCCGAATCTATTTACAAATTTTCGGACTTGGAGTCGGATCCAACTGGATTCGACCCAGATCCGACCCATTAAGAGCCCTAAGTACTAGAAAAAGAAAGGAGCCCACGGTCCTCCACTCTAGCCAAAATTATAAGTTTTATCATCAATCTAACCACCCAGTTTATGCCATGTTATGATCTCAAATCCCAGCCCTTGAACCCTTTCCAACCCTAGAAACTATTATTAAAAAAATAAAAAATAGCTTAAAACACTATACATAGCCCCCTCCTCTTGTGGCACCCCGAATGCCAAGGGCCGTGGACATCCTCCGTCCCCGATATATCGAGTTCCACATGATGCAATACGTGAAGTCATGATTAGCATAATCGAAATAGAATAGAAACAATCCCCGTAAGAAGACAACTAAACATGCAATAAAACCATCCAAAATAAAGGAGCAGTGATTAAATCCAAATATTCAATCACATCGTCTCACTCATTGGGACCCCGTAGGCATCCCCACAAACCCAAGTCCAAAAAGATATATCACTAAGCTAACCGAGATGACCACCAAGATGCCCGACTCTCAAAATGTTGTACACGGCTCTCGTCTACGCCTAATCGTTTGCGAATTGGAAGTATGAGTCCTCTCTAACCTCGGCATCCCCATACTTTGTTAACGCCTCCAATTCGATGGTACCTGTGTCACATGTGTCATCTAGTTCGTGTTTAAAAACATCTTCCCAGAGTGGGAGTGAATGATTGACTTTCATTGGTTTCATTTTCCTAAGTTACTCAAAGCACAAATGTAATCATACATAGGTAATGAATCAAATATACATATGTAGCAGTCATAGGCATAGATATAATACCACATCTTGTAATCTTAATGCATAAATACATGAAATGCAAATGCATGACTGATCACCGTTTTCATCACAATCGAGTGGCACCACCACAATCCCGCACAAACCCAAGCTATCAGTGAATGAGGCACCCCCCCCCCCCCCCCCCCCCCCCCCCCCCCCCCCAATCACTTGCACACAATGCATGCCATGCCGAACCATACATGATTAGCCAAGTTATTAATTATTTCATTTAAGCATCCAGTCGGTTGGCGAAGTTAACATACCACCATTCTATCACCCAACTGAACTGGGACCAACTGGCTCCCTGCGTGGCGAACGCCTCTCATCGCCAGTAACCCTTCAATCCTTGCTCAGGTTGTTGGCCCAAGAGCCCGATTTGGCCGTGACTCATCAGCCACGCCCAACTCAGGTGGGAAAAGGGCTCGCTACCCCTTTCCATAGTCAGGTGGTAGGCTCGTCACCTCCACAGGTGCTCAATGGACACTAGGGGGAGGCTCGTCACCCCAACGTAGGCCGACAGTTCAGCCATAGGTCCCATACCACCATCCCCTCCTCATAAGTCTTAGGGATCGGTTTTTCGTGCAATTACAAGTGGGCCTATACAGCAGTAACATTGGTACTTGGATTCGAATAGAAAGCGACAGGTCACACAACATGTTCAACTCGGAGTCGAGCCAGCACCTTCAACCGAGGAGAGGGGCAAAGAGGCCGACTTAGACACCCCTGGCTTGCATGGTCTTCAAACCACAGTTGGTCACCCGCACTCTACCACCAATGAAAGATCCTCACCCAAAGGCAATCGACCTTAAGCGGTCACCCCATTCAATGTCCAAGTACCGGCCTGAATTATCTTACAGGTCCAAGTACAATAATGATATCATGTACAGAAGCATTCGAAGTTAACTATTAGGCATGTAGCATAGGTAAACAACCACCCATCAATCACGTCGAGCAAACAAGGCAGAGTATAGCTGAATTCTCAACATTCCTAAGCAAGATTAAGCATCATTTCATCATGATAAAATCATTAACATGTTATAGGTTCGCCCTTTCATCACAATCAAGCAACAAGCATCCGAATTCAGCATGTAATTATAAGATTAACGATTCTACAACATGCACCCGAATGTCTATGAATCAAACATAAATTTTTCGACTAAAAATTTGTTCTAAGCAATCTCAGCCATACCAACCAAGCATCAAATACGTCTAATGGCATTTAATGCTAGGAAAGCTAGAAGTAAATGATCCACACCTTAATTTTTTTTAGAAATTGGGTATTCTTATAAGAATAAGCTTGCATGTTAGGAATTTGGAGGAATTCTTGGAGGAAGCTCATGAAACTTGGGTGTTGAGCTACATCCTCTTACCTATGGAGCTGGAGTTGATGAATTGAAGTGAATTACAACTCATAAAGTGCGATAGGCATGAATGGTGAGGGGTGGAGTGACATGCACAAGCACCTCACTCACTTACTTCTTCTTTCTCTCACTCTCTAGCTAACTCCCCCCTCCACTCTCAGCTATTTCCTGAGAAATGAGATGACGGAGTGCTGGGAAGGGGGTTTTTATATTGTGCATATTTATGAAAATAACTCTAGTTGCTGAAATTACATAATAATGGCCCTTTGAGGGGTTGTTTCAGTCGGGTGGGGCCCACTTGGCCTATCTAAACTGATCTAATCCATAGAATAGTTTTCTTAAGGTGTGATCTTCCTACGGTTGTGATTTCATGCCCTTCGGATGTGGTGTTTATCGGATATAAGGAAAAGTTTGTTTAATGGTCATCGATCATCGATCGGGGCAGTAGTTTTGGGGACAAATTCATTGTTATATTTAGGGCCTAGGTTCTCCATTTTATAGGCATGCAAGCATCCTACTAGCCAACCTAAGGAAAGATATTATTAGTAATGATTGCTTAAATTAGTTCGTGTGCCTGTGTATTTGCACTTGCATGTGCTCTCACTAGAACTCACAATTTCGTGATTTCAGGCTCCAGCTCTACCATGGCACTCGTCCGAGGTTGTCAAGCCCTCCATGGGGGTTGCTCCTCCTAATAGATGGTGTAACGGCCTACTACGAGCGCGTCTAACTCATCTTAGTGTAATCATGGTCTTTTAAGGCTAAGAGTGGTTGATTAATCGGTCTACGGCGACGTATGAGGATGGGATGCCAACCATAGGTTTGTGTGATGGGCCACAATGGTGCATGTATATATTTCATCAAACTAGTTCATCAAATGTGACTCATCAGGATGAAGGGGTTAAACAAATATCAGCTTAATCCAAAACTAAGGATTATTACCTATTGGACGGATTGGATTTTGTATATACAACACGATGGGCCCAGCAAGCTTGTAGTATATACTACTCCACTTTTTTTGTCATGTAAGGGGGTGTTTGGCATCTCTACAAATAAGAGTTTATTGGCTTATTTTTATAAAAAAAAAAAAAAAAAGCTTTTAGACCGTTTGGTAAAAGTCTAATGAAGTGCTTATTTTTTTTAGAAAGTAGCAAATAAACTCCGATTTAATAAGTTGGGGAGGGGTTACTTTTTTAAACGGAGCTTATTTAGCTTATGCAAGTAGGCATTTTGGACTAATTTTTTGACAAGTTTACTCTTAAGCTTTTCAAGTAATTCCCATCTTACCCTCTTCTCTTTTCTTTATAATTTCTTCAAGAAAGGCCCACATGATTAACGACCCATAATGAAGGTGGGCCCCACATGATGAATGGCCATATCAAAGGTGGGCCTACATAATGCATAGTCACATCAAAGTGTGGCCCTGCATGATGAACGATTCACATCAAGCAAGCCCTACCTAATGATGGTCCACATCAAAGGTGAGACCCACACGATGGATGGTGGACATTGAATGTGGGACCACATGATGGAAGATTGACATTAAAGGTGGGCCCACATGATGAATGACCCATCTTGAAGGTTCAGCCCCACATGATGGGTGGTCCATAGCAAAGGTGGGACCTACATGATGGATGGTGGACATCAAAGGTGGGTCCCACATGATGGACTATCCACATCAAGTGGGCCCCACATGATAGACAGTCCACAACAAATATTGGACCCACATGATGGATGTTCCACATCAAAGGTAGGACCCACGTGATGGTGGACATTGAATGTGAGACCACATGATGGAAGGTTGACATTAAAGGTAGGCCTACATGATGAATGACCCATATTAAAGGTTGGGCCCCAAATGATGGACGGTCCACAGCCAAGGTGGGACATACATGATGAATGGTGGATATCAAAGGTGGGTTCCACATGATGGACATCCACATTAAGTGGGCCCCACATGATAGTGATCCACGACAAAGGTGGGACCCACATGATGGATGGTGGAAATCAAAGATGGGCCCCTCATGATGAATGATTCATATTAAAGTGGGGCCCACATCAAGGTGGGCCCACATAATGAAAGGTTCACATCAAAGGTGGTCCCCAGATGACGAAACATGCGCATCAAGTGGGTCCCATTTGATGGACAGTCCACGTCAAAGGTGGGACCCATGTGATGGATGATGGTCATTGAAGGTGGGCCCACATGATGGTCAGCTAATATCAAAGATGGGCCCACATGATGAACGACACATGATGAAGGTGGGTTCCACACAATGAATGGTCCACATCAAGGTGGGCCCACATAATGGACGGAGTGGGCTTCACATGAAGGATGGCCCACATAAAAGTGTGGCCCCTCATAATGGACAGTTCACATAAGTCGGCCTCACCAATGGACATCCACACCTAAGGTCTCTCATGATGAATGACCCATATCCAAAGTGGGCCGTATGATGGATGATCCACATAGAAGGTGCACCCCACATGATGAATGGTGGATATCAAAAGTGGGCCCCACATGATGGATGATCCACTTCAAAGGTAGGGCCCACACTATGGACACATCAAATGTAGAGTCCACGTGATGGGTGACGGGTAGTGGACATTGAGGGGCCCCACATAAAGAACAATTACGAATGTTGGACCCCACATGATGGATGGTCCACCAAAACAACCATTTGGATTACTCTTATATTAAAGTTGTTGTAATCTTTAAAAATGACATCAATTACTCTTAAAAAAAGCTCTTATTTGAAAATTTTGCCAAACGTGCTTATTTTAAATAAGAGGTTTTTTAGAGATTTTACCAAACGAGCAAAGCTAGAACAAAAAGGACTGATTGAAGTAGCTCTTATTGAATTAGAATAGAGATGCCAAACGAACCCTAAGACATGACAGCTTAATGATGCTGGATGACAAAGAAACTCAGACACTGCCGTACATGAGCTGAGCTGGTCTTTCTCCCCCAAATGAAACAAAATCACATTGGTTAAACAATCAACGTAGCTATGTGGTTTTCAAAAGGATGTTGGGTAAAAAATGGAACTTGGATTCGGTAGTGTCAACAAATCAGGTGGCATATTTGCCACTTACTTTCAAGATTCAAGCACAGGACCTTTCACTTTAATTGATACCATATCAAGTGACCACTATCTCTAAAAGTTGGAGCTGTCAGAGCATGACATAGGACCTTTCACTTTAATTGATACCATATCAAGTAACCACTATCTCTAAAAGTTGGAGCTGTCAGAGCATGCCATATCAATGTACATAAGAGAACTCTAATAGGTAATTACATATCTTGTAACCATGCCGGTGCTAGAAAAGCTATGAGCCCCACTATAATTTATGTGTTTTATCCAAGCCATCCATCTATTTTTCTAGATCATTTAAGAATATGAGCCAAACAAAAATACGCGATCCACATCTCAGGTGAACTACACCATAGAAATAGGGGTGATTGAACTACCACTTAAATCTTCTTGGGGCCACAAAGTTTGGATCAAGATGATATTTTTCTTTTACCTTCATCTAGGTCTGTATGACCTAATCAACAGGTTTGATAGCAAATAAACATTACAGTGGGCCCTGTTGGGTGCGTTTCACACAAACCTTCGGATCTCGCCCCCCAATACACTAGAATTATGGACTATGCTAATGCATAAAAAAAAAAAAAAAAACACCACGAACACGAGGAGTTTTTACATGGAAAACCCTCAAAAGAGGTAAAAAACCACGGGACCTAATCCAAATCAACAATCCACTATCTCAGGGAACTGTTACAACCGATCTCAAGCACACATCGCTTGGATCAAATCTTCTTCACCCACTTGGGATGGATAAACAACAAGAGAATAGTAAAAGTAGAGTGATCTCACCGATCCCGAGGACGTAGAAGCGCTGAGACGACGGTTGCGCAGAAGAATCCCTCTTCAAGCAACTTCTCCCTTCTACAAGCTTCCTCTTTCTCTCTCTTCTCTTTCTCTCTTCCTCTTTTTCTCTCTTTCTCACCTTGGACGTGCAAACACTCTAATGGGATGCCCTAATCCCATTTTAGAACTCTTAAGTACAAAAAACGGAAGAATCAGACCCTGAATAGGAAACTGCGTCTAAGCAGTCCGCGCCGGGTGGGGCGCCCGGTCACCAAACTGTCGGGCGCCCGGCCAGGCCTAAAACAGTCTAGGGAGAAACACATTGGAACAAACCAATTTCGGGCACCCGGACCAACATGGTCGGGCGCCCGGCCAAGTCATCGGGTGCTCGGTCACTTTGACCGTCGGGCGCCCGGCTGAAGCCAAAACCGTACAGCAGCATTGCTGCCATTTCTAGGAAATTTCGGTCGCCCTGCCACTAAATGGCCCAGGCGCCCGACCACTCCCAGTTTCACTTCTCTCCTTCTAACACATGAGGAGGAAAACTCCATCAAATCTCCCCCTTTCCGACTCAGGAGAAATTCGCCTTCTTCAAGCCAGCCAGGTTTCTACCAACCTCAAACTTGCCCTTGAGCAAAGCCTTGGTCATCATGTCTGACCCGTTATCGTCTGTATGGACCTTCTCAAGCTGTAACACCTTCTGTTCCCAAGTATCCCTGATCCAGTGATACCGAATCTCTATGTGCTTCGACTTGGAATGCTGACTTGGATTCTTGCTCAAGTGTATAGCACTTTGGCTATCGCAATAGACCACGTGATCCTCCTGCTTTAGGCTGAATTCTTGTAGGAACATCTTCATCCAAAGCATCTCTTTGCATGCTTCTGTGACTGCGATGTACTCGACCTCTGTCGTCGACAATGCTACGACCTTCTGTAGCTTGCTCTGCCAAGAGACCGCTCCCCCTGCAAATGTGAACATGAGCCCCGATGTAGACTCCTGGAGTCTATGTCAACTGCCATATCTGCGTCTGTGTAGCCTTCTAACACAGGTTTTTCGTCACCATAGCATAGGCTCAACCTGGATGAGCCTCTCAGATACCGCAGTATCCACTTCACCGCTGCCCAATGTTCTTTGCCAGAATTGGCAAGATACTGGCTTACAACCCCAACCGCATATGCTATGTCTGGGCGCGTACACACCATAGCATACATCAAACTTCCTACCGCTGACGCGTAGGGTATCTTCCGCATCTCTTCCACTTCCGCCTTCGTCTTGGGACACTGCTTGTCGCTCAATTTGAAGTGACAATCCAGTGGAGTACTGACCGGCTTCGCTACATTCATGTTGAACCGCTCTAGGACTTTCTCAATATACCGCTCTTGTGACAACCAAAGCTTCCTGCTGCTTCTGTCACGGGTTATCTCCATTCCTAGGATCTGTTTGGCCGGGCCCAAGTCTTTCAACGCAAACAACTTGCCCAACTCCTGTTTCAACCTGTCAATCTTCTTGATGTCTTTTCCCATGATGAGCATGTCATCAACGTACAATAGCAGAACTAAGAAATCACCATCTGAGAACCTGCGAGTGAACACACAGTGGTCCGACTCCGTTCTGTCATATCCATGCTTCAACATGAACGAGTCGAACTTCTTGTACCATTGCTGGGAGCTTGCTTCAGCCCATACAAGCTCTTCCTAAGCCTGCACACCATATGCTCTTTGCCCTTGACTTCGAACCCTTCTGGTTGGCGCATGTAGATCTCTTCTTCCAGGTCACCATGGAGAAAGGCAGTTTTGACATCTAACTGCTCTATCTCCAGATCCATGCTAGCCGCGAATCCAAGCAACACCTGTATGGATGTCATCTTCATCACTGGTGAGAATATCTCCTCGAAGTCTATTCCTTTCCTCTGACCAAACTCTTTCACCACAAGTCTAGCCTTGAACCTTGTCTGTGAATTCTTCTGCTCATTCTTCTTTCTGAACACTTACTTGTTGCTCAGAGCTTTCTTGCCCTTAGGCAATTTCACCATGTCATAAGTGTGGTTCTTATGCAAGGATTCCATCTCCTCTTGCATAGCTTTCAACCACTCCCCCTTATGCTCGTCGGCTAGGGCCTCAGAATAGTCTTCCGGCTCTCCCCCATCAGTGAGCATAATGTACTCATGCGGCGAGTACTTCTTGGATGGATGTCTGTCCCTTGATGTCCTCTTCACCTGTGGCTCAACAGGTGGATCAAGTTGGGGCTGCTCCCCCTGTCCATCTTTTGTAGGGACTCCCTCATCCTCTGCACCTTGCTGTACTCCCCCGTCATCAGGCACCATGGGAGGAGTAACCGGATCCATGTCCTCCAGTTCACCTAAACTGGGTTGGGTCTTCACTGGCTTTTCAATGTCTTCTATACACTGATCTTCAATGAAAACCACATCTCTGCTCCTGACAAGCTTCTTCTCGGTTGGATCCCACAACCTATAACCGAACTTCTCATCACCGTACCCTAAGAACACACACTGCCTGATCTTCATATCGAGCTTGGACCTCTCGTCCTTTAGTACGTGAACGGATGCCCTGCATCCAAACACCCTGAGATGACTGTACGATGGATCACGTCCAGTTCACACCTTCTCAGGTACTTCTCTATTCAACGGGGCTGATGGAGACCTGTTTATCAAATACACCGCCGTGTGCATTGCTTCTCCCCAAAACATCTTGGGCAACTTTGCATGGGATAACATGCATCCGATTCTCTCTACAATTATGCAATTCATTCGCTCAGCCACACCATTATGTTGGGGGGTCTTGGGAACTGACTGTTCATGCCGTATACCCAGTGACTTGCAATACTCGTGGAAGTCACCTATGTATTCACCACCATTGTCAGTGCGGATGCACTTCAATGATCTGCCTGTCTCCCTCTCGACCATAGCATGAAACAGTTTAAACACACCAAAGACCTCGTCCTTGGATTTCAAAGCATACACCCAAACCCTCCTAGATGCATCATCTATAAATGTGACAAAATACAATGCCCCACCCAAGGTTTTTGTCCTCATAGGACCACAAACATCAGAATAAACCAAATCTAATGCATGTACTTTATTAGTATGAGAAGCAGTTTTAACAAAAGAAACTCTATGCTGTTTTCCAGATAAACAGTCAATACAGGTTTTGAGAGGTATACCTGTCACGTCTGGAAGGAGCTGCTTCTTCGCTAGTAACTGAAGCCCTTTTTCACTCATGTGGCCTACATACCTGTGCCACACGTCAGTAGCTGAATCTTCTGCTGCGTTCAATCCACTCTTGCATACACTGACACTTTCCTTGTAAAGAGTGCAACACTTCTTTCCTCTGGCAGCGATCAACGAACCCTTGATGAGCTTCCAGCGCCCACCAACAAACCGGCTTTCATAACCATCATCATCCAGCCTTCCCGTCGACATCAAGTTGAGGCGAAGGTCTGGAATGTGTCTCACATCCCTGAGAACCAATTTGCAGCCCACATTGGTCTTCAAACAAATATCACCGACTCCTACGATCTTCGAAACACCAGAATTTTCCATCTTCACTGTCCCATAGTCACCTGACTTGTAGCTTGTGAAGAAATCTCTGCGTGGAGTCGCATGAAACGAGGCTCCCGAGTCTATCATCCAGTCGGTGTCCTGACTCAAAGCCGTGAGACAAATATCGTGATCTGCCGAAAGAATAACAACAACGTCACCATCTGAGGCGACCCCAGTAGAATCTGATTCATCTTCCTTCTCCTTTCCTTTACCCTTCTTGTCACTCTTCTTCTTGTGACATTTATGCTTATAGTGGCCCTTCTTGCCACAATTCCAGCATTCAACATCTTTCCTGGCAGCTGACTTGTCTCTTGATTTATCTCAAGCCTTTCCGCCCTTTCTGTTCTTTCCTCTCCCCCTATCTTGTGTCACAAGGGCCTCTTGTTGAGCAGGCCCTAGAGATTTCCTCCTTGTCTCCTCATTGAAGAGACAGCTTATTACCTAATCCATGGATACCTTTCCGTTTGGCGCGGAGTTATTTAGAGACACCACCAATGTCTCCCAACTGTCAGGCAATGAGCTAAGCAATAGCAAAGCCTGAAGTTCATCATCCAGGACCATCTTAATGGTGGAGAGTTGGTTCACAATGTTGCTGACCTCATTCATGTGTTCAGCCACAGAACCACCATCTTTGAACTTGAGATTCACAAGTCGTCTTATCAGGAATATCTTATTGCCGACTGTCTTCCTCTCATACAGCCCTTGCAATTTCAACCATAGGCTAGCGGCTGAGGTCTCTGTAGACACATGGTGGAAAACCGAATCATCCAACCATTGTCTAATGAACCCCACCGCCTTCCGGTCCACTTTCTTCCAATCATCATCTGACATATCCTTTATCTTCGCCGATATGCCTAGAATTGGAGCATACAAGTCCTTGCAATAGAGCAAGTCCTCCATCTTAGCCTTCCATATGGTCCAGTTAGAACCATTGAGGTTGATCATCCTTGATGAGCCACCTTCCATAATTCAGAATCGATCCCACACCGTTCAAACAACTTGAATGCTCTGATACCACTTTGTTGGGTGCGTTTCACACAAACCTTCGGATCTCGCCCCCCAATACACTAGAATTATGGACTATGCTAATGCAATAATCAAGAATCAACATCAACCACACGAACACAAGGAGTTTTTACAGGGAAAACCCTCAAAAGAGGTAAAAAACCACGGGACCTAGTCCAGATCAACAATCCACTATCTCAGGGAACTGTTACAACCGATCTCAAGCACACACCGCTTTGATCAAACATTCTTCACCCACTTGGGATGGATAAACAACAAGAGAATAGTAAAAGTAGAGTGAATCTCACTGATCCCGAGGACGTAGAAGCGCTGAGACGACGGTTGCGCAGAAGAATCCCTCTTCAAGCGACTTCTCCCTTCTACAAGCTTCCTCTTTCTCTCTCTTCTCTTTCTCTCTTTCTCACCTTGGACTTGCAAACACTCTAATGGGATGCCCTAATCTCGTTTTAGAACTCTTAAGTACAAAAAACGGAAGAATCAGAGCCAGAATAGGAAACTGCGTCTACGCAGTCCACGCCGGGTCGGGCGCCCGGTCAACAGACGGTCGGGTGCCCGGCCAGGCCCAAAACAGTCCAGCGACAAACACATTGGAACGAACCAATTTCGGGCGCCCGGACCAACATGGTCGGGCGCCCGGTCACTTTGACCGTCGAGCGCCCGGCTGAAGCCAAAACCGTCCAGCAGCATTGCTGCCATTTTTGGGGAATTTCGGTCGCCCGGCCACTAAATGGCCCAGGCGCCCGACCACTCCCAGTTTCACTTCTCTCCTTCTGACACATGAGGAGGAAAACTCCATCAGGCCCTAGGAGGTTTTAAATGGTAAGCGTTCATTCACCACTGTTTCCTGTGGGATGGTCCACATGGGATTTAGATCCGCCTCACTTTTGTGTTCATGTCCTAAAATAAGCTGGAAAAAATTGGATGGACGGCGTGGATAAAAGACATACATCATGATGGCCCCACAGATCGAGCTTTTCCAACACTAGGGGAGGGGTCACCACCGAACCCGAGTCCTAAAAACCACACCACTGGTCTTGGGTTGGACCCGGTCTTGAGTTCACGCATGATGATTAGTTGGGTTAATCTGAGCTTGCAACTATTTAAAGGCCCCATCCGGCTCAGCCCGTTTTGTACACTAATTTATTGGACGGTTTAGATGGTTATATTTATGAAGTCGCTGCAATTTTTGAACTCAAAGACAAACCCTTAACAAGGCCTTCCAATTAATGATTCTGGTTAGCCTGATCCAAAACTTTGGCCGGGCCCAAGAAGTTTTCAATCGCGGCCGTATCCATCTTCACTATTCCCTGTGGTGTGGCCCACTTGAGTTTTAGAATGCCCTGATATTTCGGAGCGCAGCTTGAGGTGGGTGGATCTCTGATTGTGGGGCCCACCTTGATGTATGTACGTACCTCACATCCACGTGGTCCATCTGTTTTGACAGCTTATTTTAGTGTATGAACCCAAAAATGAAGCAGATCCAAATTTTAGGTGGACCACTCAACAGCAAACATTGGTGATTGAATTCCATGCTGTTGATAAGATTACAAAGACCTGGATGAAGGGACCACACTTATATCAGCTTGATCCAAAACTTTTGTGGCCCACAAAAAGTGCTTCATGATCAATTACCACTATTTCATATGCTGTCGTCCACCTCTGATTTGAATCTGATATCCTAAAATGGGCTGTTAAAACGGATGGACAGCATGGATGTAAGGTACATACATCAGGGTGATATCCACCGAAAGTTGCTTCATCGATCGGGGATCAACCGCAGCCGCACCCGATATTTGGGGCTCACGTCTCGCATAAAAAGATAAGATCTCACGTAGCAAACCTCACAAATGAGTCCTTACACAGGCGATACAAAGGATAAGTGATCGCCTTTCGATAGTTTCAACGACGCTAAGCTCTCTCTCATTTGAGAGTGACCAAAAAAGCCCATGTTCAAGATGCATGGCTTCAAGTACTTTCTCTGTCTCTCTGTCTCTATCTCTCTGAGTCTCTTCTTCAGCCCATGCTCAGGCCGTGAGCCTGAGCTCACATGGACTAAGGAAGCTGCCTTGGAGGCTGAAGCTGTTGCTTCTATTTCTTGCTCCGGCCATGGGGTGGCCTTCATAGATGGGCCCATTGGCTCGGACGGCAAGCCTATCTGCGAGTGTCATTCTTGTTATGGAGGGCCCGATTGCTCCAAATTCTCGCCCGAATGTCCTGCCGATGCCAATAGGTATGCTTTGCTCTTGTTTCAACCATGGTTTTTAATTCCTCGGTGACTCGTCCTGACTCGTTTGGGTTCGAGCCGAGTTGCGACTCAATTCTTACCCCGAGTCAGGGGTAAATCCAACTGACTTGCCTAAAAAATTGCAGTAATTAGACAATTTAAACCCTCTGATTTAGATTGTTGAATTTCAATCACCGATCATTTTCCTTCTGTCGGTTCATTTCATTATTTGGAAATTATGGAATGGCTTTCAAATGCATCGTACATATCACCTTGTCAACATGCATGGATGTACAACAATCTAACATTCCGAGAAATGGGCACCCTATAAATGCTCAAAATCTTAGATGGATTGTACGACCCTGGCTACTCATTAATGAATTCACACCAACCAACTCTGCTCAAAAGCATAAAACAAAGAAGCAATTCTCAATACAATGAAGGCTCTCTCTCTCTCTCTCTCTCTCTCTCTCTATATATATATATATATATATATATATATATATATATATATATATATATATATATATATATATATATATATTACCCCAAATGAAATAGGGACGGTGGTACACTGAGTGAAAATAACATCATTTCAACACTGAGGTCTCGGTATCGATTCCCAATGTAGGGGTGGCTAACATTGAAGTGTGGCTAATAGTGTGGGTGTGTGTACTCACCAAAAAAAAAAAAAAAATGAAATAGGGTTTACACAAAATTTTATGTGAAATTATGAAATTGCCCTTCAATCCAGGGGCTATGGGCCTCAGACCCTCAATGGGGCGCTGCCACCCTGCAACCCTCAATGAACTCAGCGCAGAGCTCAACCTGTGAAAGTAATAGTTGGATGGGCAATACACCTCTAATGATCAAGCTGCACAGATCATAACAAAAACCTCGAACTTCAGAAATCTCTTGAGAAATTCCTGAGAATGAGAATTGTTACTAACAATCGAATTTTCTAAACATTAAAATCAAGAATCTGGTCTCCAAATTCCAGTTACTACTTTGAAGTAGTACTTATATTTTTCAAGAATCAAATAGAAGGATAATCACCTTTGGCTGTGTCTTTGAGATGTTATCATAAGTTTCGATAAGTTACACAAATTTACATTCTTCAAAGAGATGCAACTACAACTTGTGGCCTACTTCCTAATTTCAAAATGGGGGTATGAAAATTCACATTTTGAGATGCTTGTTAGATTCTCGCCAACCATCTTTTAATGGTAGGAGATGGTGTACAGCATCATTCCCATTTCAGTTTTTACAAGTGAGGCAAAGATTCAGTTGATCCAAGCCATTGATATTATGGGTCTCACTGAGACTGGCCAGTGCACCGAAACTGCCCAGATTGGAAGACTACTAACCCTTGATCAATAGTTGGTCAGTACATTCATCATGATTTATTTCTTTATCTATACCATCTTTGCAGTGGAGATCCACTGTTCTTGGAGCCGTATTGGATGCAGAACGCAGCGAGCAGCGCTGTCGTGGTGGCGGGATGGCATCGGATGAGCTACAGTTTCAGTGATTCATCAACCATCTCGATCGAGCTCAGGACACTCATCCAACGCCTGCACGCCACCGTCGGAAATGCAATTACAGATGATAGATTCATTCTTTTGGGTGATGGCTCGACGCAGCTACTTAATGCAGCAGTGTATGCACTCTCAGAAGATAATTCATCACATCCTGCAAGCGTCGTAGCAACAGTTCCTTATTACCCGGTTAATACTACAACTTTTGCATTTTAATTTGGAATATAAACAAGGATTAAAGAAAACTAAGGGTTGGTAATTCCACACACGTTTTGGCTTGTGGCCCATTTCAGGAGCGGTCCAAATTGATTTGTGATTTTGGAATTTCTACTTAGAAAATGTTAACATTTCATGAGATTGAATCTGATCAAGATATCAAATTACTGTGAGACTTGAACTTAATGCGGAATAATTGGATCGACTATGCATCGAATAATGGAGATTCCATACTGTAATCTTAAAGCCATACCTGATTGGGAAGACATTCCTGATGCCGCCGTGTTGCCGAGAAGAACTCTTGGTCTTCCGCACCTTACACCTTTAGGAGAAACACTCAATGAGACTAGGGTTTTCTCTCGTGTGTTGGTGAGGGGACTAAGACGTATATTTATAGGAAAGAGGGCCAGAGAAGCTTACCCATCACACTTCTCTCCTCTAGGGTCTCCACACCTTAGGTTTCCATATCTGGCTTAATAACCGTGTATAGGGAACACGGTTCAAGCATCCCGCCCCAAACCTATTTGCAATGATCACAACTATAGTGGGGCCCACTGAATCGCTCAATCTGAATAATCCAACGGTCATGATCTAAACCGATGATCATGTGTGGCTCACCTAATGGAGTCTTACATTCTCCCACTTGGGCTACACTGATCTCTGAAAGAAAACAAAACATTTTATTTCATTTTGTGAAAAATAATTTTACAAAACGCATTTGTTTCAAAAGTTCCTAATGGGCGCCCTATTGATTTTAAAACAATACCGTTCAATAATTATGAGCAACGCTTATCAGATCCGGTCCATCAAGACCACTGATATTGAATCATGGTAGTCAACACAACATTTCATATTTGTTCGAAGTATGACGAGTCACAATCACAAATACCAATAGCCATGGACCAATGATATGGGGTGTGGTATGAAGATTACACGTCTTATGTGATCATACATGTTTATCTTCAAGTGGTCCTATTGAACGTGTCTCCAAGACATAAACCAAAGTCTTGCTTACTCAAAACTAAATGTGCACACTGAAGGAGAAGCAAGATATAAACTGAAAAATAGAATCATCAATGCATAAAAGATATCTCAAAAAAATGTCTGGACATAATCGGATCATACATGAAAACTCCCACTACTGAAATACATCCTTGGGATCAACAACTCCCATAGACGTCACAGGCTCCTTAAAGAGCGTGATAGGAAGGCCTTTAGTGAGAGGATCCGCTATCATCTTCCTTGTGCCGATGAGTTCCACAGACACTTGACGATTCTGAACTCTCTCCTTCACAACAAGATATTTGATGTCAATGTGCTTTGACATCGATGAATGCTTGTTATTGTTGGAGAAGTTAACTGCAGCTGAACTATCACAATAGATTTTCAATGGTTTCGGGATCATCTGCACAACCCGTAAACCAGAGAAAAAGCTCTGAAGCCAGACCGCCTGATTCGTGGCTTCATGACAAGCTACATACTCTGCTTCCATGGTAGATGATGTCGTAATCAACTGTTTCACGCTCTTCCATGATACGGCTCCACCAACCATCATGAATACATAGCCCGAGTTGGACTTCTTGCTGTCGAGACAACCAGCAAAATCTACATCTGTATATCCTACCAACTCCAAATGGTAGGATCTTCTGTATGTGAGTTCAAAGTCCGTTGTCCTTTGTAGGTAGCGCAACACTTTCTTTACAGCTATCCAATGGTTCATTCCTGAATTGCTGAAGTACCTGCCCAACATTCCAACCATAAAAGCAATATCTGGACGCGTACAGACCTGAGCATACATGATGCTCCCTACTACTGACGCATACGGAATAGCTTTCATCTTGTCCTTTTCTAGGTCATTCTTAGGACACTGAAATTGACCAAATTTGTCACCTTTTACAATAGGTGCTTGGCCAGGAGCACAACCTTGCATGCCAAACCTTTCGAGAACCCTATCAATATAGGCCCTCTGCGACAAGCCAAGTAATCCACGTGATCTGTCTCGGCTAATCTGAATGCCGATGACAAAGGAAGCATCACCAAGATCTTTCATCTCAAAATTTTGAGATAAAAATTTCTTAGTCTCACGCAACAATCCAATATCACTACTGGCCAATAAAATGTCGTCAACATACAAGACCAAAATGATAAACTTACTCCCACTGATTTTCACATATATACACTCATCCGCAGTGTTTTCAATGAAACCATATGAGGAAACAACTTCATGAAACTTTAGTTTACCATTGTCGTGATGCCTGTTTCAACCCATAAATGGACTTCTTAAGTTTGCAGACCAGATGTTCTGAGCCTTTGGCTTTAAAACCTTCTGGCTGTAACATATATACGTTTTCCATTAGATCTCCATTGAGAAACGCAGTTTTCACGTCCATTTAATGTAGCTCCAAATCCATATGAGCCACAAGAGCCATAATGATCCTAAAGGAGTCTTTCTTAGATACAGGTGAGAAAGTCTCCTTAAAGTCAATGCTCTCACCCTGAGTGAAACCCTTTGCGACTAGCTTGGCTTTATACCTTTCGATATTACCCTTAGAGTCCCGTTTGATTTTAAATACCCATTTGCAACCAATTAGCCTAATCCCTTCAGGCAATTTAACAAGGTCCCAAACTTTGTTGTCCTTCATGGATTTAAATTAATCCTTCATGGCATCGAACCAATGAGAAGAATCCGCACTTTGTTCGACCTGTGAAAGGGATACAGGATCCTTTTCAACCCCAATGTCAAACTCATGCTCCTGCAAATAGATGATGTAATTATCTGGTATTGCAAATCTTCTCTCTCTATGTGATCATCTTAATGGCTCATTATTCTGAATTGGGTTTTCCATTTCCTCATCAGTGGGTTGTATTTGAGGTTGTGCATGGTCGTCCATAGGGATCTCAGGGTTCACTACTGGACGGACAACTATGCTACTCTGAATGATTGTAGTGGGAATCACAATCCGCTCTTCCTCAAATACAATATCTCTTAAATTTGTGCTCCCACTATCTTCAGTGTTCTCAATAAACCTAGCATTCCCAGTCTCAATGACTCTCATGGAATATGATGGACAATAAAATCTGAATCCTTTTTATCTTTCTAGGTAGCCAATAAAGAAGTAACTAACAGTTCTAGGGTCAAGTTTTCTTTCATGCGGGTTATATGGTTTGGCTTCTGCAGAACAACCCCATACATGAAAATATCGTAGACTAGGCTTTCACCCTGTCCACAATTCATATGGAGTTTTCATTACAGCCTTACTTGGGACCCTATTAAGGATATACACAGCCATTTTCAACGCATCACCCCACAAAGATTCTAACAACGTAGAATTACTAATCATAGATCGCACCATGTCCTTTAGGGTGCGATTACGCCTTTCCGCTACACCATTCTGCTCTGGAGTACCAGGCATAGTGTACTGGGCGACGATGCCACAATCTTGTAGGTATCTAGTGAATGGACCTGGATTACGCCCAGATTCGTCATACCTTCCGTAGTACTCACCACCACGGTCGGATCTAATGATTTTGATCTTCTTGTCGAGTTAATTCTCGACTTCAGCCTTATAAATCTTAAATGTATCCAGGGTGTCTGATTTTTCGTTAATAAGGTATAAGTACCCATAACGAGAATAGTCATTTATAAAAGTGATAAAATACTTCTGCCCATTCCAGCATACTGTAGGGAACGGTCCGCAGATGTCTGTATGAATCACTTCTAAGAGTCCTACGCTCCTAGTGGCACCATTTTTCTTTATTCTAGTCTGTTTACCTTTAATGCAATCAATACAAACCCCAAAGTCTAAGAAGTCCAGGGAGTGAAGAATTCCTTCAAGCACAAGCCTTTCCAATCTCTCACGAGAGATATGGCCTAATCGCCTGTGCTATAGCATGGAGGAATTGTCACAATCTAAACTTCGTTTGATACCTTTAGTGTTTCCATGTGAGGAGTTAATGCTGTATACATGTGAAACATCCAAATCTAGCTGATAAAGGTTATTAACTAAAGTGTAAGAACCAATCACAACTAAATCATAATAAATGCTTAATTTTTCATTTGCAAATTTAAACTCATAACCAAATTTATCTAAACGAGAAATGGAAACCAAATTGCGCCTTATAGAAGGCACACAAACAGTATCTACTAGATCAAGAAAGTGTCTTGACGATAACCTAAGCCTATAAACTCCAATAGCTTCCACGTTTGCTCTAATGCCGTTCCCCATATAGACTGATCTCTCTGCATCAGTTGGCGTCCGACTTTGGAGCATATCCTGCATGAAATTACAAATGTGAATAGTTGCACCAGAATCTATCCACCAGGAGTCTGTGGACATATCAGCTAAATTTGTTTCAAAACAGACTAAAATATGGTCTTTACCCTTAGAAACGAGCCATGCTTTAAATTCTTCACAATCCTTCTTCTGATGACCAAGCTTCTTGTAGAAGAAGCAGTCATTATTAGGACCCTTCCTTTTCTTCTTAAATGTCTTTCCAGACTTAGGCTGATTGCCACCCGCAGGACCCGTAGAACTTTTCCCTGAAGTGTGCTTTCTTTTCTTATTTCCTTTTCGACCAGATGTCACTAGGTGCACACTTTGTGTATTGCTCGACCTTCTGAGTCTCTCTTCCTCCTGAACGCACTGAGATATCAGTTCGTTCAATGTCCACTTTTCCTTTTGAGTATTATAGCTGATTTATAATTAACTGAATTGTGGAGGGAGGGAGTTCAGAACCAAGAAAATCAGGAGTTCATCCTCAATCTTAAGGCCTAATGCGCCGATTTTAGCCACCACATTAGATAGTCCACCAATGTACTCCCTAATATTTCATTGACCGTTATAGGTGGCTTAAGTCAATTTATGTAAAAGTGAACTCAGCTCAGCTTTATCCGATTTCTGAAATCGTTTCCTATTTCAGTCAAGAAATCTTTAGCTATCTCAGTGTCGGGCATGACACCCTGCATGGTCTCAGAAATCGAGTTCTTTATGATCTTGAGACACATCTTATTTGACTTGGTCCAGGCCTTGTAGTGAGCCTTTGCTGATTCCGTACTAGAGTCAGTTGGAATGGGAGGCTCTACTTCCTCCAGGGCCAGGTCCAAGTCCATGCAACCTATGACTATTTCAACGGACGACTTCCATTTAGAATAGTTGGACCCAGTAAGTAAAGGTATGGAATTGAATTGGGTTGGAATATTGGAAACAGTCATAGCTGGACATTCAAAGCATAAAACTCACATTAATAAATAAGTCCCTTATAACAATGCATAAACATAAACCACAAATATCATGCATGTATGAACATTCGATTGATTTGGGCCTTCAATCAAATGACCCAGAATGATGATGGGCCATAATCATCAAAATCTGGCAAGAGCCCAGCGTATCATCACGATTCCTCCTTTGGGCGAAATTGTAACATACAAGAGGCTCTACTGAACATGAAGCTAATCAAAGCTAGTGAAATAAATCTAAGACGCCCATCATCTTTGGATGAAATGAGTCTCTCAAACCTATATCACCATCACCAATCACTTCATTCCGCTAACACCCAGCCAAACAATGATACTTCTTTGTTCTGACCACCGCTTGCCTGGCTATGAACGCAACTGAATGCAATCCTATAATGGAGGGTCACTGAATTCCAAGTACAGAAGTCTAGAAGTAGAAATCTTTGCCAATTGAGGTCACTTTGGTGGCTAACACAACTAGTTCCAATCTCCACTTCCAAACTCAAGGATTGCTGCATGGTCCTGCCCAAAATGGACCATTCTGTAAGAGTTCTGATTTGGCCCAAAATACAACTGACGTTGACCGCCCGTAGGCTCAAAACATATTCTAAAAGAATGATTGGTTTAATTTCTTAATGGTCAACAACTAAATGTCAGTCTCAAACACATGGGTAATGGCCTTATTTTAGGCCAAATCAGATCTCAACCATGAATAACCATCTTCTCTGAATTACCTCGCCCATCCATCAAGTAAAACACACCAATCATCAATATATATATTTTACTTGTACTGAAGAGATGAGCCAAGTAATTATAATTTTAATGTTTATTTAAGGGCATTGGGTCCAAACTTCAAAGCGGGCTAAATTTTTTTTTTTTTTTTTTATAGATGAATCAGACATTTGGCCCAAGACTGGTGGGCCTAGCTGGTGGGCCTAGTCCACTAGACTGGGACTGTCAGGCCTGGTCTACTGGATTGGGCCTGGATTCATATTGGTACATGCCAAAATACAGCCCATTCGGCAGCCCACTGTACACGCCCAAAACAGCAATGCGCTGTACACCCAATATACAACCCATTCGGTAGCCCACTGTACATGCCCAAAACAGCCCGACCCCATCTCCTTTCCAAAAATTGGGTTCACGAAACCCTAGCCGCCGTAAGCCCTCATCATTGCGACCCTGTAAGTGAACTTCCTCTTCCACAATCACTAATCAGCAGCAGCAGCAGCAGTAGCAGCCGCCGCCGCCGCACTCCCTTCGCCACCAAATCTGGCTCCCGATCGTCAAGTGCCGACGGGGAGGACGGTAGCCATTGCTGGCACATGCCAAGTTTTGGGGCCGCCACTGTCGAAAACCGCTGCTCCGAATATCATGGGGTGATGGGTTCCTTGCGGTGTAGCGGCCATGAATGGTGGCGATTAGAGATGGGCAGAGGGTTTGCCGCTGTCGACCATGGCTGCCGATGGCGGCGCAATGTGACTAGGGTCGTCGGACTCCTAATCACCGGTGGTACTGATGCCGGAGAAGATGATGTTGCCATCACCAACGCCGCTGCACCACCGGCGACCGATCACCGGTATCAATGGTGAATGGCGGCTCGAGCAACCGTTAAAAGGTGCGTCCAATGGTGGTGCAGATCACCCTATTATGCAGGATGAAGATGGGTTGTGCAGATAGCCCCTGATTACAGCAACCCCTGATTTTTTTATTTATTTTTTTTAATTTATTTTTTTAATTCGACAGGATCTGTCGATAACTGATCTGATCAGAGATGGCAATGTGATCGGAAATCACATTTTAGGCTAAATCAGATCTGGTCTAATCTGTGATCGGAAATTAGAATCTGATTTGATCTGAGATGGCAATGGTCCCGTCATCGCTATGGCCGTCCAAATTAGGTTTTCCCATGTGATTTCACATAGCAATGCCCATCGATAGTGACTGCCTCAGCAAGGAACGATGGCTGATGATGGTTGCTGTCGATATCCATAGCAGTTCATTGTCCATCGAAAGCTGGGATTTCCTGATTGGTTTGAACGATTCCAGCCTATCCAGCAGTGAATAATAAAAATCCCCAATATTGATACATAGTATGCTCTGATACCAACTGTGAGACTTGAACTTAATGCGGAATAATCGGATCGTCTATGCATCGAATAATGGAGATTCCATACTGTAATCTTAAAGCCATACTTGATTGGGAAGACATTCTTGATGCTGCCGTGTTGCCGAGAAGAACTCTTGGTCTTCCGCACCTTACGCATTTAGGAGAAACACTCAATGGGACTAGGGTTTTCTCTCATGTGTTGGTGAGGGGACCAAGACGTATATTTATAGGAAAGAGGGCCAGAGAAGCTTACCCATCACACTTCTCTCCTCTAGGGTCTCCACACCGTAGGTTTCCATATCTGACTTAATAACCGCGTATAGGGAACACGGTTCAAGCGTCCCGCCCCAAACCTATTTGCAATTATCACAACTATAGTGGGGGCCCACTGAATTGCTCAATCTGAATAATCCAACGGTCATGATCTAAACCGATGATCATGTGTGGCCCACCTAATGGAGTCTTACAATTACAGGCATACAAAAGCCAGACCGAATTTTTTGAGTCAGATGAATATGAATGGGAAGGAGACGCACGGAAGTGGAAAAAGGCATCTGGTTCGTCCATGGAATTTGTTGAATTTGTAACTTCACCCAACAATCCTGATGGACGGCTACATCAACCTACTCTTCGAGGCCCATCTGTCAAAACAATCAATGATCGTGCTTACTACTGGCCACATTTTACTGCAATCCCAGCTCCGGCTGATGAAGATGTCATGATCTTCACACTGTCGAAGACTACCGGCCACGCCGGGTAGCAGATTCGGGTAATTCTCAGTGCTATATTCCATTGTCGCACAGGTACAAGATTATAGCCACTCATCAGGCAATCTCAGATAAACAGGACCAATGGTTCAGATTGTTTGTACATGGTCTGGCCCATCAGGAAGAATTGTCCACTCCTTTGTAATCATAACCGTTGATCAGGGTGACCATGACAAGGTTATCTCATGATCATGAATTCTCTGCAGGTGGGCCTTGATAAAAGATGAGGACGTGTATCAAAGGATGAACAGGTATTCACAGCTAAGCACCATGTGGTGTCTCGCGGGACACTCAATACAGGCTTTCAGGCTTCTCAAAAGTGTCTTAAAAGATGGAGGAAGAGACTTCTTCGAGTTTGGACACAACACCATGAGTGATCGATGGCGCAGATTAAACAATATCTTGTCCAAGTCAAAACGCTTCTCGCTCCAGAAGCTGGCTCCTCACTACTGCTCTTTCTTCAAGAAGATTACAGATCCTTCTCCAGGTGCATTTCTTAAAAACTCTCACCGAAGCATCATCCCTGCTCATGTATCTGTATTACATAATGCTCGAGCGGAGTGGTTGTGGGGGCAATGTTCAATGATCAGAACCGTTGGTGTGATGTGCCTTACGTTGGATGACCCATGCACGAATTTTCTAGTAGATTTGTTGATCTTTGGTGCAGAAAAATTTAGCCTGTTGATTAGGATCCCGTTGTTTTCTTTATGGCCACCCACCCGAAAGTCTTAGTTCTTTTTTTATATTCATACAGCGACGGTTTAGATCTCTGAACAACGGGGCCCACTTGTAAGTACTGTGCAATCTCTGGGCCTTGATTGTACAATGCTCAGGTATAGTGGTTGTACAGTAGAAACTGTGGATGCAGTGGGCCCTCACCGTGGACGGTCCATGCAACCAAAAACCCTCTTATTGGAAATCCCGACGGTTTAATGAGTAGCTAAGAAATAGACGTTAAGACAGAAAACACAATGAGGGTTCAGATTCAATTGATAGAAAGGCAGTGGGATTTTTGGTGCATGGGCCATTCATAGTGGGGCCTATCATACCAACGTTTTGGATCATTTAATATGGCCCCCATTTGTACAAACTGGAAGGTCAGACGTACTGTACAAATGGACGGCCAGAAAAAAACCGTTTCAGCCGTCCACTTTTTTTCGAACACGATGGACCACCGAAGGAGTAAAACAGCCTGATTTTTAGCCAGAGCACCCAAAAACAATGTGGCCCACCTGATCACATGCACATAATGTCACATTAGCACGTGTGAACTCTTCTGAGTCATGTAATGATTATTCACGTGGCAGCTTATGGTTGGCTGAGGTGTGAGAGAAAGGAAGAAAAAGATTGCTACAATGTCTGAGAACCGCAGGCATCATCAGCCGCAGGGGTAGCCTTTCGGTGCCGAAGACCGCTACGTGCGTCTCAGCCTCATCAAGCATCCAGACGACTTCGATTGGCCTGTTGCAACGTCTCAAAGCTTTGGTAGCCAAGGAGAGTGCCAAAACTACTTAATATACGGTTCAGATCTTTGCATGATACACACATGGTTTTAAGTTACGATTAATGTAGCCCATGAATCAGTTACCCATACCATGCCTTTAAGATAGCCTTGCCTTTGAGATAGCCTTGATATATAGTAATGTTGAAAGTGTTGAATAAGTTTTCTCACATGGTTGAGTAGATAAGTTAAAAGGAGTTGAATAAATGATTTTGGACCAAGCTCATATTATCAAGCCATAGCTCCCAAGCACTGTTGTAACACTGCATTCATTATTAAAATAAAGATGGAAAGAGTTAAGGTTTCTATTATATATCTAACTCTCCCAATAGTTTTTTTATTCAATATCAGTAGTTTAATCGACCAAAACAAATTCTTATTTTCTCTTTCTTTCTCCATCGCTATATTAAGCTAGATCCAGCATGAAGGGTGGCCAAGTGATCATGTTTGACAGCCATTGATCATTGTTTTGCTATTGCTGTCACTGGACCAATGGGTCCATGATGGACTTCTTCTAGAGCAGACCTCCCTCCATTGTTGGGCCATATCAATTCGAATATCCATGCTGTCTGTGACCACCTTCGATCCTCATCGGATTTTGTAGTCATCACGCTGCTTCTTCCAATATTTCCTATGACATAGTCCACTTGAGAATTGGATCTTCTTCATTTTTGGGTTCATACCCTAAAATGATGTGAAAAAACAGATGGATGGCACGGATATAGAATAAATACATCAATGTGGCCCCAGAGTAAGGGCCGCACCATATTGGGTGAGGCTAGGGCTACACCTAATCTGCTACCTCGGTACTGGTTAGTGCTGGAGAAGCTCTATAGGCCCCACCATGATGATGTACTTATCCATTTTGCCAGCTCACTTTGGGAATGAGCCCAAAAACCGAGACATCCAAATCTCAGGTAGAAAACACCACAGGAAATGGTGGTGATTGAATGTCCACCATTAAAAACTTTCGGATGTCCCACTGACCCACGTCCAAACAGTGGCCCATCTTTAAACTCATCAGATCTAAACGTGGGAAACAGCTCGTTGATGCTATCTATTTCTTTTGTTGATCGTGATTAGTGGACCGTAGCAGCTATGGGCCTTTTTTTTTGGCCGCAAAAAGTCCACTCGTTGTTATCTAATGCGCATCCAGGAAAATAGAAGATCGCTAATCGGGGTTACTTTTTAATTCTTGTATTGAGCCGTGTGATTGTTTACTGGGATGATGCTTTTTTTTTTTCCCATACCTGATGGCTGTTATCTGTTGGGCCTTCTATCAGCTGTTGGCCGCAGCACTTTTAATCGTTGCCGATTTGTGGGCCACTAAAAGCTCAGATGGGCACTGGTCATTGATTGTGGGCCTTGATCATCCTCTCTTTTTTTTCTGCTGCTGG
>PVNU02001427.1:0-98904 GCA_003013855.2 Liriodendron chinense
CGCTGTCTCCTCATCAGACAATCTCTGATCGGCAAGCCAATCTCCTCGACATCATCTCACAATGATACCGAAGTGCAGAGATCTCAGACAGCAGATGGCCATGAGTGGCCAAAAGGAAGCAAGGATTAATGAAAGGGCGCTCCTCAAAAGGTTCATATGAAACCAGATGAAGAGCCAGCATCTCCAAGGATATCCTTCTCATCCTCATCAACAGTCTGGTGCCAGCAAGGGATACGTCGATACAAAGACTGCTCAGCAACTCAGTACTGATATGGGGCGGTCGCCATTGGAAAAGTCCGCAGCTCAAAACCCAGCAAAATCAGCAGTCAAGTGACTCGCCCAAGAACAATCAATCCGGGTCCTGAAGTCAGAGGATCTAGAGGGAAGTGCTCGACGCCGATACCCGTGAAAGCGAAAAGAGGAACATCCTGCTCATATCCAAACTGCCGCAGGAATCGAATGGGATGATAAGAAAAGTAGGATCGAAAGCCTACCAACATCAGAGGAAGGCGGTGTGCATCACAAAGCACTGAGGAAGTGAAACCCAAGATGACTTCCAACGAACGTTCCAGTCACGAAGTTCAGCAAACATCCTGCGATACAAGGGCTCGCTCATCCTAGCTGTATGAGGAAGAAACTCCATGATGTGTCGCATAAGGTCTGGGCAACGAGTGTCAGGAAAAGGTACAGGAATGGTCAACAAAGATGCTCCCATAGCCAGACCTGATCACAAGAAAGGAAAAGAAGTTCAGCTAAAGCAAAGCAATTCCCAACAAAGCAAAAAGAAGAAAAAGGTGCAGAAAGGATACCTGAAGAAAGGCACAACAGCCGCGAAGGACACGAGTACGGCCCAGGGCGCAGTCGGTCAGCCCATTAAACAGCTCGGCCAAGATGAGAGAAATGATCCCCTGCCGTCGAATAGCTCGTCTCATCACCTCAAAAAGCAGAGGAGTCTGGGACTTGCGCCATCCCGAGAACAGCATCTCAGCGATCAAGCAGAACATCAGTGCGTTCCGAGCAAAGGTAGAATCGGCCACACTCCAAGGACCCGAAAAAAGATCATACAGTAAGTCCAAGGAGAACACCACAGCATCCTGGCCGGTAGCTGCAGGCCGAACCAGATAGGGGATCCCGAACCAGTTCTGCGGTGTAGCAGTCTTCGGCGACGTCTTCGGCGAGAAATACTGAGAATAATCCCAGGGTAGGCCTGTCAAGCGTGCAAGCTCCTCCAAAGAAGGTCCCATCTCCATATCATTGAACACAAACAAGTTCAACGAAGGGACCCAATCAATCGAAGCAGCTCCGAGCATCCCTCCAATCAATATCAACTCTAGCCTATGAATCAAACTGCCAAAGCCATAGGACTCCAAATCCCGAATCTCATAAGCTGACAAGCTATCAAGCCAAGCAAGCAGCCGTGGCGAGCAAGAAGGACGAGGAAGCAGCTGACAAGTCCTCACTGGCACCCCCTCCAGAACAAAAGGCCCAAAAATCAATGATGACTCATCGAGGATCAGAAGGCCGACGGGCGAAGGAGAAGGAAAATCTGGAACCTCTGCAGACTCGACAGCCCCTGACCTGCCCTCTGAAACGGCTATGTCTGACATAGTCGCATCACTGTCTGTAGTTGTCATAATCTCAGCCGCATGGGAAGACTCGCCCACCTCATGAACAGAGTGCGCAAAAGATTGACGATCAAAAGAAGGGCGATGCTCTCCATAAAAAAGGCGGCCAGCAAAGATCACACAGCACATCGTGACATCCTGGCCAAACTGACCGTCGAAAAATGCATCTGAACCATCAAAAAGGGTCCCGGCAACCCCAATCGAAGAATCAACGGTCAGTCTGGACCTACAGCCCCCTCCAGCAGGAAATCATGAATCCAGTCATCATCCTGGCCGATCAAAGGGATCATCGAGGCATCCACACCGTCCATAATCAGGGGGACATCATCAATGACTACATCAAGTCCACCCAAACAAGTATGCCGCACATCTCGGCCCTCATCAAGAGCATCCAAACCGTCAAAGGTATCATCTGAACCATCCGTACCATCCAAGCATGAGATCAGCCCATCTATGTCCATCATACCCCCATCACCACCATCCATCACATCATCCATGTGGCCCACACTCAAGGGATGCATAGCCTCACCTATGTCCCACCTACCCATCCCATCCATACCATCCATTTCTCCCATAATGAGGGGCCCATTCAAATCTGGAATTTCAGCATGGCTGCCATTAATGGGGCCATTCAAAGCTCCACCAACAACCATCTCTAGCCCCTCATCAATGCCCCCATTCAATGCCCCATCTCCACCATCCATTAAAGAAATCCCTCCATCATTAAAGCCTTCAATACTTTCTGAAGTGTGGGACCCACCATGGACAGCCCCCACAACCCTTAAATCTCCACCATCCATTGCCCAAGAAAGGACAAAGCAAGATGAGGACAAGATGATGAGGAAAGAGGAGACAAAGAGAAGATTCATTGTTGGAATCGAACCTGAATGTACAGAGCAGGTGGGGACAGCAGCAACAGAGACCAGGGAATGTCCGAGCACGAGCCAGCCCAGGCCGCTCAAGAGGCGAGCCCTGGGCGGCCTGCTCTAGGCCGCCCGTACGGACGCGGTTCCTCTCTCTCCGCGGGATTGGCTCCAGGGTTCTTGGTAGGTGAGACTGACAGTCCACGTCAGCAGATGGCGCTCCATGGGCCGCCCAAGGCTCCGGTCCACTCCAGATTTCGATTGAGGCTGATCAAGATCATATAAAAGGTGCCCCACCGGTCCAATCACGAAGCAATGCAGCCAGAACATGGTTGATCAAGTCAAAAAGAAGGAAAGGTGGTCAAGTGGGGGCCACAAGCAATCCAAGTCATTCAAAAATTAGATCATCATGATCTAAACCATTGAAGAACCTGCATGAGCCATCAAACAACAAGATCAAAGGGCTGATCATCAAAAGAAGGGCCAGAATCCAAGATCTAATCATCAAGTGGGCCCACAAAGCCAAGTCAAGCAATCTGAGACGTTCAAGCCATCATCCGCACCATGGGAAGCCTTCTTAGCCTCACAAAACATCAAGGATAGATGCTCCAAAGCAAAGCTGAAGTCTGAAAAGGGCCCACAGGGCCAATTCAAGTAATTCGGACCACTCAAATCATAATCAGCCCCGTCAGAAGACAAACAAAGCAAGGTAAGTATGCCCAACCATAAAAATTGGGTCCAAAGACCTTAAACTACGTCGGGATCAAGATCCCGAGGGACTTTTTAATAAAACCCGGTAGCAGTCTGGATCGTCGAATCAAGATCCGCTGATACTGGATATTTTCCAAAAAAGAACAAAAAATAGGTTTTCCCTGTCATGTACAGTTTTTGGGTCCGAAGACCTTAAACTACGTCGGGATTAAGATCCCGAGGGATTTTTAATAAAAACCAGCATCGATCCCAGCCGTTCAGGCCAAGATCTAATGATCTGGATCATTTCGAAAAAAAAAATGTGTTTGCCCCCTTTTGTACAGTTTCTGGTCTGAAGACCTTAAACTACATCGGGAACAAAAATCCCGAGAGATTTCCAATAAAAACCAGTGTCAATCTTGACCGTTCAAAATTGAGATTTTATGACCTGGAACAGTTTTCGAAAAATCACAAAAAAAGAATGTACTTTCAGCATGTACATAAAGTTTTTTTTATGGTCCGAAGACCTTAAACTACACTGGGATTAATTTCTCGGGGGACCTTTTCCTGCTTTCAACAAAAATCGGCATCGGCCTTGACCTCTCGGATCAAGTTTCAATAACCCGGATCATTTTCAAAAATACCAAAAAGATTTCAAGCTTTTCATAAAACCAGCATCAACTTCGATTGCTTGAGTTGAACTCTGGAACCTTTAAAAAAAAAAAAAAATTTCACCATCAATTTCAACTGCACAAATTCATCTCCAGCGGTCCGAAGACCTAAAACTACACTGGGATTAACTTCTCGGGGGCTTTCTTTCCTAACCTGTCCCGGACATGGCTGACACTTGATCGTACGGGTGTCCGAAATCTTTTAAATAGGTGAAGGCTGAGGTGGGCAGAGCTCCGCAACCCTGTTCGTGTTGAACGCACCGTGATAGACAACCTTGATTTGGAAGTCGCTGTTGAATCTGACGGATGTTCCCTGTTCCTAAAACTCATGAAGGGGAATAAGGCTGTTGGGAGGTGGAGCGCACCCTCACGGAATTGTGAGCAACGTAAGGCCCCAAACTGGATTGACTAAGGGAAATGTGAGGATGTGGCTCATTTTGTGGCCGAAGGAGTCCGTTGGACGATACGTGGTCTATGTGCATTGCACATGAGGAACAGGCAACTTTGTGGGTGTGTTGACTGAAAACCCTCAAGATCCCCTCATTCGAAGATGTAAAACTACGGCACTTAACTGTGTGAGACTCGTCTTGCTCGCTGACGTAAAATGGATCGGGTGCCTTACCAGCAGTAGAAGCTGGAAATGGATGAAAATTCCATACTTTTCCCTGCATTTCAGAAAAATCTCAAAATACCAAAACATTGCAAAATCACCTTTTCAAAAATCACAAAAATATTTCCCTTGTTTTCATCAAAATATTGTCAAAAATCAAAAAAATATTTCCCTTGCTTTCAATCAAAATCTTGTAAAAAATCACAAAAATATTTCCCTTGCTTTCAACAAAATATTGTTAAAAATCACAAAAATATTTCTTTTTCTTTTAAAGAAAATATTTCAAAAATCACAAAAAATATTTCCTGTGTTTTCAATAAACCGATCTCTATCCTGACCTCTCAGGTAAAGATTCGGACCCAAATATTTGCAAAAATCACAAAAATTGTCAGTATCCCCAGCACTACACTTCAGGAGTCTTGAACTCCGCTCACTTCACAGTTTGGGATGACAGATCCGATCGCCCGCAAATTGGAATCTTGACAAAAAACGGGCAACCAAACACCATCTCAATCACATGTATGCCCAGAAGAACATCTTGAAGTCGGATAACATCCTCGTACATTCTCATTCGCAAAGAAATAGCATCTTGGGACGATGGACCTGATCGACCACGGGTCGGGATCTTGACCAACCCGCTGACCAAACATCCGCATAAAAAAGAAAAAACCCCAGGGGAGCACAACCCTGGAAGCAATAAGCTTAAAATTCTCGGCATCTCCAGCAAAAGCAAAATCATCAAACTGAAAGAGAATGAGCCAAGCCATGCATTCATCATGCATCTCCATGCATCAGCATCCATCGCATCAATCATCATGTTTACCTACTTTCAAAATAAAAGTCGGTTAGCCAAAGACCCCACAGGCATCCCTAGTGGAGGCGCATGCAAACCAGATTTCCATTTCAAAAAGAGAAAAAAAATATTCCTAGTTGAAAATAAAAACCCCACGGAGTATCACTCCCCAGAGTGGGTGCCTTTTCAAAAATCCAAAAAATATTTTTCCAGTAGAACGTTCTGCCTCCAACACGCCAGGAGATCTTCCATATCTCTGGGTAGGAGCCGACGCAAAAATCAAATAAGATCCGATGTCTCGCGGTTTCCCCGGAGATCATCGGATCCAATGCACTCAAAGTACGGTCGAACTGAACTCCAGTATCAGTGCGGTCGTACCACATGCCAAGATACGAAAAGATGAAAAGCCAAAAGGCTCGGTCACAAAAACCATTTGAACAGGTGGAAACGATGAATTGTAACCTAAGTATCAAAATCAGCAGATTGGGTGGAAAGAGTTCACCCGCCCATACTTAGGCGTGGATGCCTGAAGTACCTTGACTGAGTCCAAGTCGGCGTAGTAGAATCCCGTAAGACTATCGGACGCAGGGCGTCTAACCACTTTGACAGTCAAGCGAAACAAGTACTCCTGGAGTGATCTGGGAAAACATCAAACATCACACAATCAGTCTTAGGGTCAGCAACCTCGTAAGACTACGGACGCAGAGGCTCTGCTGTACCTTTCTGATGTTAGTACCGATCGGGAATGGAAGGGTTGCGATTGGGTACCCAGGTTGCAGCAAACTGCAGGGACAATCGCAACGTTTTCTCCAAACTCCCGCGGTATGTGCGAGTTATCAATTTTCAGACAATCAACTGACTCAGATACAAAGGACAACAAAGATTTCAGACCACAATCGAGGAAAGAATGAATTGCAAACCAAGCATCGAAACCAGCAGATCGGGTGGAAAAAGCCCACCCACACATACCTAGGCGTGGATGCCTGAAGTACCTTGACTGAGTCCAAGTCGGCGTAGTAGAATCCCGTAAGACTATCGGACGCATGGCGTCTAACCACTTTGACAGTTAAGCGAAACAAGTACTCCTGGAGTGATCTGGGAGAACATTGAACATACAATCAATCACAGGGTCAGTAACCTCGTAAGACTGGCGACGTAGAGGCTCTGCTGTACCTTTCCGATGTTAGTACCGATCGGGAATGGAAGGGTTGCGATTAGGTACCCAGGTTGTAGCAAACTGCAGGAACAATCGCAACGTTTTCTCCAAACTCCCGCGGTATGTACGAGTGATCGACTTCCAGACGATCAACTGGCACAGATGCAAAAGCAAGCAAAGATTTCAGACCATGATCTATGAATGACCGGGTCAGAAGTGGGGTGTCCACTCGCTTTGAAATTCGGTTGCAAGCAACCTCTGCCAAAGAGGGGCATCTGTAGACACCCCACCTTCGGCTACACTGTTGGTAGAGATAGCTGGTTGAATGGAGGATCGTACCCCCAAATCCCAAATCCGAAATCCAAACTCAGCCAAACTCACCCTTGTAAGCCCCATTCCATAGCCCAGTTCAAGCCTGAACCCAGTCAACCCAGTCCTAAACATCAGCCTGAAAAACCCCCATAAGAAAAGCCAGTCAAAAAATCCCAAAAGAGTCAAACTCACTGAGTCAACCCACTGAGTCAACCCACTGAGTCAACCCGCTGAGTCAAAACACCGAGTCAACCCGTCGAGTCAAATCACCGAGTCGACCCGCTGAGTCAACTCACTGAGTCGACCCAGCGAGTCAAACAGCAGCCCTGAGGGTGCGACCGTACCTCGCTGGAAATCGAGGAACGGCCGTACGGGCGGCCCATAGCAGGCCGCCCAAAAATAATTACGAGCTCTGCCACTGCTCGCTGCTATAAATACCCCCCTCCCCTTCTCATTTCAGCATCCCTTCAAGTCCAGCCAGTCCGGGTGCGGTCCGAGTCTTCCTTCACCCCTTAGCCCATTTTCCCACCAAGGAAAGCCCGAGTGAGGAGAGCCTAGCCCTGGTCCAGCCCAGCCTGACCACTGGTCCAAGCCTCCCAAGCCATCCAAGTCTTGATCCAGCCACTCGAAGCCAACCCTTGCGACGCCTCCGTCCATCCAGCTATTCTTTTTCCAGCATCATCTCATTTGCATCTAGCATAAGTGCAACATTTACTTTTCTTCCAACCCCCCTGCTTCACTATAAGCACCTTGATTATTCAAGCACACTGCATATGTCTTAAATTAAGCACCTGTCAGTTCGAGCGTATGCTCTGGGCTTGCCCGTTGTTGGAACCTGCCCATCAGAAACTCTTACTGTTCAGACCTGCATTCATGCTTCACCATAAAACACCTTGATCATTCAAGCACACTGCATACGTCTTACATTAAGCACCTGTCAGTTCGAGCGTACGCTCTGGGCTTGCCCGTTGTTGGAACCTGCCCATCAGAAACTCTTACTGTTCAGACCAGCATTCATGCATCATGTCATCTATGAGAATGTACGAGGATTAAAACAGACTTTCAAGTATTAGTTCGATTCTGTGAAGTAGAGACCGTACTTCGGTACGGGCAGTGTGTGGGGTGCTTAACCTCTTCCCACCTTGTAACCGTGATCCCTTACCTCGAATCTCTGGCTGCAGATCAAAATGAGTCATTTTAGAGGAAGGAATCTTCGGATCCCCTTCTCTAACATTTCTATGGGGTCTAGCCGACTGTAGATTCGAAGTAATTGGCTAGTGGCGACTCTGGTCTTATATAAACTCACTTAAACACATCCAGCTTAACACGACAACCAAACAAAGCCCTCGAGAACGAGGCAAGCCAGTGGCACAAACGGCGATTTCGCACTCACGCATCCTCCTCTCCTTCTTTTCCCGAAAGGGGAAGGGACGAGAACGTCGTGTGGGAGCGCGGAAACGGCGAGGGTCCACAGCACCCTAAGAACTTTTTAATGGTAGGATGGTCAATCACCACTGTTTCTTATGGTATGGTCCACCTGATAATTGGATCTGCTTCTTTTTTGGGTTAATACTCTAAAATGATGTGGAAAATCAGATGGACGGAGTTGATATATAATACATACATAAAGGTGGGGTGTCACCTAATCCGCTATCCTATAGCTTATATGAGGCATATGAATCCTCACATCAGCACGTATTTCTCATAAATTTCTCGGCATAGAAATTTCTCACGATTTTGAAATTTTGAGGTTTTGTAGATATTATGGGGAGAATCTCACCGAAAATAAAAATATTAGAAAAGTTTATTGTAAATTAATAAATATATTTAGAATTCAAATATATATTTATATAACAATTTCTTTATAGTTTCTACTACTTTCCATGATAATATATATCACTATAAAAACATGATATTTAAAAATCAACCAATGTTTTAAAACTCCTGATAATATTATTTAGTGTATTTATACATGATAATATCACGAGATTTTCAAAATTTCATTGATATTTTTACACTGGTATCAGCTTAGCACATGGTGTAAAATCCTAGCTAGGTTGGTTCCACTAATTTAATGCTTTTGAGGAATTCGTATGGTTAATCTCATTAAGTTGACCATAATTCAACAAATAAATGGAGGGGTGAGAAAACTTTCTTTACCAGCGGATTTACATGTTAGGACCCCACATGATGTACGGCTTCAATCTCATGCCAGTATGCTATGTTGGCCCATTTGGTGTTTACATGAACTGCCTTGTAACCACTCCAATGTGAGCTTATAAAACCTCACAAATTCTAATTAATGCATCAAGTTGAATCGGATTGCATCCTGCCCGTCCAGGCAGGGGCTCTATGGGCCACCCTGATGTATGGTCTTATCCATGCCGATATCATTTTTTGATATATGCCAAAAAATGAGGATCTCCAAGTCTCAAGTGGACCAAACCACAAGAAGCAGCAGTGATAATGATGCTTACTGTTGAAAACTTCCTAGGACCTACTGTGATGCTATTTTAACATCTAACCAGTTTATAAGGTCACACATACCTAGATGAAGGAAAAACACTGACCCTGCAGGGATCAAGTGCCCATGTGGTGTGAGTGGGTGGGTGGGTAAAAAAAAAAAAAAGAAGAAAAAAAGAAAAGGGAAGATGAAGGGAAAACAAAAATGTAAGCTTGATCCAAAACTCCTATGCCCCTAAGAAGTTTTTAATGGTGGCCGTTCAATCCCCTTTGTATGGTCCACTTGAGCCTTGGATCGGTCTAATGTTTGGGTTCATGCTCTAAAATGATATGGAAAAATGGAAACAGTGTTGATAAAGCCCATACATCACGGTGGGCCCCACAAAGCCCTTGCCTGAAAGGATTTCCATCCAAGTGGGGGAAAGTATGCAATCCACTTCCCCATCGAGTAGCTTTGTAATAAATTAAGAACAATACGAGAGAGTAAATTATCTTTACGTACATTACACATTATGCTGCTACTTCCAATGAAAATGACAAAAATGTTGTGGAATTGTTTAGGATGAAGGATTTGGGGCAGGGGCTTGCAAAATCCATGGAATTAAATCTTCATTGTTTGTTTTTTGTGGCGTTTGTCAAATGGGTAAAATTTTCAAATCCATACCCATGTAAACCTATAGATTTGAGTCAAGCAAATCTACAGAAAAACAAGATCAGAAAGACCAATAAGTGGAGTAAAAGAGTTGTCTAAATTTTGATTTCTCAGTTTAGATGTATTATGAACAAAAAATTATGCGTATTTGATTATTTGACTATCGAGTTGGTGAAGTACATTTACTGAGTAGGTAAAAAATGAAAAATATTCATTAATCCACTACACCAAAATCGCTATTTAGGATCGGCTGTCTTTGGTTTAATTAGGAATGACATACAGTTCTAAACCATTTCTAAAAACATGTTTTGACGGCGGGTTGCATCCTACCCTCTCGGACGATAATCTGTCTGGGCAAGGCTCTATGGGGCCCACTGGGATGTAAGGGTTCTATTCAGCCATCCATTCATATTTACAGATCATTCTAAGCTATAAACCCAAAAATGAGGCAAAACCAATGCTTAAGTGGACCATAAAGTGGGGATTGAAC
Organism: Liriodendron chinense; assembly: GCA_003013855.2. Lineage (NCBI taxonomy): Eukaryota > Viridiplantae > Streptophyta > Magnoliopsida > Magnoliales > Magnoliaceae > Liriodendron > Liriodendron chinense. Next base: position 10,326 of record PVNU02001427.1, read on the forward strand.
ACCCACCATTAAAAACTTCTTGGGAGCTGCAAAAGTTTCATATCAAGCTGATATTTGTGTTTTCACTTCATCCAAATCTACATGACTATAAAAAACTTCTCGGGAGCTGCAGAATTTCGGTCATGAACCATTCTAAATTCTTCCAAAACGGCTTTCAATCGTTCCTAGTAACCGATTTTGGTGTAGTGGTCGTCTTTCAACAAATGTTCTTGAATTAGAAGTTAGGATTGTTCAACAAGCTGATTCTGGGAGTGAGGCTGGGTAATAGTGAATTTCATATTTTAGTCTGTTTAACTCAATCGAGCCATCTGAAATACAATTGTAACAGAAATACCAACACTGATTTTGTGCTAAAAAGGCTTCTTTAACTTTGATACCGATTGTTGTAGAAAAATATCCACACTGATCGATACAAAGCAAAGCAAAACCACCAATGAAAAAGTGCCAAACAAATAATTTGAGAGCTAAGAAAAAACAAAAAAAAAAAATCAAAAAAGGAAATAAAAAAATACAAGAGGTACAAATATTTACATGATTCAATAATATACCTTTGCCTATTAGGCCGTAACACATGGCTTTTTCTTTATTAGAATAAGAGAAAACAAAAATGTTCTTACTCTCGCTTCCACTATACAAGAACTATCTCACCAAGGAATATTCTAGAAGAATGCACCATCTCTACCTATACTCCCCCCTATATAGATAATACTAATAATATTACAAGAGAGCATTATCAAAAGCCTAGAGATAAGTTTCACAGGACATGCATACATAAGTACAAACATACATACGCAAGAGGGAGAGGAGGGACATTTCCTATTTGAAAATATCCATTACCTCAAGATGTAGACATTCAAATAAATGGTCCACAAAGCGATGGGCAAGTAAATGTGAGTGAGATTTTATCGTTAGGAATCATTTATCAATGACGAGACCATCTTGTGAACGGTTTGTATCACCAGACATGACCATCGATCTAAATCTGATGAAGTGTATACATCTGGATCTATCCGAGCAAGCCTCATGGAACATATGGAAATAGTGTGCGTCTTAAAAGTTGTATTAAAGACGTAACTAAGCCTCTCATCCAGAAAAAGATGGCTTCAACTAACTAGTGTACAAATGCAAGTCGTTTACAAAGCTAAGTGCAGTTGAGTCATTAAAAGAGCTATGAATGACTAACAACAAACATAAAATTCAATATATATAGTTGTTGAACTATAACTTTTCCCATTATTTTTTATGCGGCTAGGTTGATATTGTTGGTTTGTACCACATCGGTTGGGGAGGGGGGCGGATTTTGTCTTCATATATCCTGAGGTTACTCCACCTAATAAGTTAGCCTTTTGGGTGTGACATATACCAGAGACTAAGTAATCCGCCCGGTCTATAACCTAGGCCCATGTGAGTGGGAGGAGGGGGAGACCCTGTATATGCATGTTGCACGCCCCAAGTTCCATTGTGGGGAGGAGAATTGTTGGTTTGTCCCACATCGGTTGGGAGGAGGGCAGAGTTCTTTGGGTGTGACACAACAGATATTTCCAAGCCTATAGGTGCAATAAGTGGCCCCGTGGTCCTATTATCTAGATGCAATCTTCTGATTTGCCTCCTTCCATTTTAGGCACGCAACACCTTTCATAATAAAATGGACAGCTGATGGTCTGACTCATATATTTATGCGGCACTCGTAATGAGTCTATTGATGAAAATTTCTTTCCATTAGATGTTTAGAGCGGCCCACCTTTCACACCAATTTGATTTTTGATGCAGGAAACATGTGGGTGGAGAAAATTATATGTGAAAGATGACAAATACGTTGGATGAGTACCTGTACATTTATGAACATTTCTTATAATAAATAAAAGCAACTAAAGTTCGGTGAGTACCTCTTACAAATTCTTATCCTGATTTATGGCTCGTATGGTTGGTGGAATCCAAGAGTAACTGCAGAAAAAGAGAGCTTTTTCGGCGGATGTGATGCTGTTCGCTGATTGTGACAAGTAACATGTGAAAAATTGTTTTCCTTTCTATAATGTTTTTTCAAAAAATTGTTTTTTCCTTTTCTTCCAAAACAAACTTAATAATCCTTGTATCAACACTTTTTGAAAGACAAATTTCATCTTTTTACAATTTACCATTTCACGTTTCCCTTGAAATTATGAAAATTAAAATAAACAGCCTGTTTTAAGATTATTTTCCACTGATTCCTTCATCAAAGGTTTTTAGCAAATGCAACAATTTCAAATTTATTTTTTATTCCACCAATCCAAACAGGCCCTTACAGAAAATGCTACCATAACCAGCATTCATTGTTGTGAACTCAGCAGTCATCACAGGCAATCCAGACTGTTCAACTGATGGTCCACTTTGATCGGATTGCGTACTGAGTTACTCGGTATGCTTTTATCACACTGAGTAAACTCTGTTGGGCCCACCATGAATGTATATGGTTTATCCACACCATTCCTCTTTTTTTCCAGCTCCTTTTAGGGGTTGAGCCCAAAATTGAAGCATATCCAAAGCTCAAGTGGACCATACCACAGGAAACAGTGGGAATAGTGATTTCCACTGTTGAAACCTAGCTAGGGCCCACAATTTGTCATCCAACCTGTTAATAAGATCACACAGACATAGATGACACAAACATCAGCTTGATCCAAAACTTCTGTGACTCCCAATAATCTTTCAATGGTAGATGTTCAATTCACACTTTTTCCTGTGGTGTGGCCCACTTGAGTTTTGGATATGCTTCATTTTTTGGGCTTAAGCCCTAAAATTATCTAGTAATATGATGGACGGAGTGGATAAAATACATAAATCATGGTGGACCCCACAGAGTTTACTCAGCACGCAATCCGTTTCCACTTTGTAGATGAAAATGGCCCAAAATCAGCTTGATCAGACTCTCATAACAATCTGATCGTTATAGTACTTTAACCCGTTCAGATGGCCAGAGCCCAAATGTGTAGTGCTCAAACAATCATAATCAGATGAACGGTCGTATTTGTTATTTGCTCATGTACGTTCAACTTGAAAGTCATCACTTAATAGCTAAAAAATTATCCAATCGCTGCGAAGGCCATGGTTCATTCACAATGTCACCCACCTAATGAACGGTCCTGATCGTTGTACATGCCTGCCACGTGAAAGGTGGACATGGTGGGGGACTGCATCTTTGAAACGATTCCCTCGTAATAACAAGCCGTGGAACGGAGGTTTGTGGGATAGGCTCAACCTACTACAATGCAATGTGTTAGGCCCACAGTGATGTGTGCATGACATTCAATCCATCCATCATGTTCTCCACTCATATTCTCCTTGCACCCAAAAAATCAGATTGATCCAAAACAATTTAGATGAGGACGCTAATGACTAAAAACCTTCTAGATTGCATGTGTCGCCCACCTACTTTGCCATCCAATCTATTCAGAAGATGCACCTTACTAGGATGAGTAGACACCCCCAAAATTAAGCCTTTATAAAACTCAGGTGGGCCACATCATGGGACACACATGGATGGATTGGATTGATTGGATGTCATGCGCACATCACATTGTCCCCCCCCCCCCCCCCCACATCGAGTTGTAAGTCAAGTTTAACCTACAAATCTTTGACTAGAATAAAATTCTTTAATCGATACCATGACCTCAGTGTAGCCAGCTCAAGTGGTAGACTGAGTGAAGATAGCCTTGTTTCAACATTGAGGTCATGGTATCGATTCCCAACGTGGAGGTGGCTAATGTTGCAATCTGACTAACAAGGGTAGGTAGGTGTACCAACCCGGGTGTGTAAAAAGGAAAAAAAAAGAAGCATATGTGTAGGCATAAATATAATAAGTTTCAAGAGCACATGATCTTATGTCATATTAAAGAGAATAATCTAAGAATAATTCCATACTCATCCATTTATATAATAACACAAATGATCTCCAAATAAGTTAAATCATTTGTGTAAGAACGAAGGAAACCTGCTTTGTCATATCAAAGTCAATACCAAGGTATGATCTTTACTTTATGGATTTTTTTTTCCCGGATAGTTAAGTTTTAAAAATTTAAACAAAATTTAAATTCACTTAACTACAATCTTGACAATGGAGATGGAGAATTCGACATTGATGATGATTGAGGAGGTGATCATTATGAAAATTGGGAAAGAAAAATGCATGCGTAAGAAAGTGACAATGTAGCTAAAGCTTGTAATAGATTACAGTACGTTAGAAGATGTCATGGAAGAACCCAGAGAACCCAACACTTTAAGTGTTAGAGATGATTGGATATTTTGAGATCAACCTCTACTCTATTTAATTCGAGCATAAGAGAGTCGTAGGGCAAGGTGAGATGGCTTGGATAGGTCTCTCTCTCTCTCACACACACACCCTCTTTTCTCTCCTTTTGTTGTCTCTTTTTTCTTTTCTTCCATTTTCCTTCTTCCTTCTTCCTTCTTCCTTCAAGTGTGATGTCTACAGCCTAAAGTCAAAATTCAAAATTTAAAAAAAAAAAAAAAACACACTATAAAATCTAGGAATATAATTATGCTTTTTCTGTTATGGTGTTGCATAATAGTTTATATTATCATAGCGTACTATTAAAATTTTATGAGACATTTTTTTCTTTGGATGGATCAGATTTACTTATCATTTGTATACTGGGTGTTATGAACCAGCAAACAATATAAAATCGCTAAAATAAAATGAGATGGAAAGTGAAGCCAAACAAACAAAAGTTTGTTGAAAATTTTCTGATCTTTAAAAATAAATAATTGAAAAAAACCGAGAAAAAAGACAGGCTGAAGCACGTGAAAAACACGCTGTCCTTAAAGCGTAATTCGCCCTTACTCAATATAATTTCGAGTCTGCTGATAGGTTGCAGGCGGATTGCTTCCAGGATACGACGAGCCTTACGTAGTTCTGCGTTTAGCAAGAAACGAAGGAACTACTATGGAACTCAGTAACACAGTCTGACAGATAAAGAAAAAGAAAGAAAGAAAAGAATGGCAGTCTTCTTTTGGTAGCAACAGACCACTACACTGGTCTAAGTGGTTTGGTTTATTTCAACCAAACTGAGAGGCTAAGACTAAGATGGGTGCTGGTTCAGTATTCGAGGTTGTGATTGCTGTTATTGTGTTGGAATGAATCAGACCTGTCCGGTTTATGTAGGCAAGGGTGGCTTGCAGTTTTGGTCCAGAGCCATAATGGCACTAGCCATTTTCTGGCTGTTGTGAGAAACTAGTCGTTTATGGCAGTTTCTAACTATTGTGCATGTGGGAGTTATGCACCTGCATGCTGGCTGTCTAGACTCAATGGCTAGTCGTTTCTGACTGTTGGGCTAGCCACATGCAGTTGTTACTGTATGGTATGGACTGTTACTGCATGAGCAGTTACACAGGTCCCTCTAATTAGCCCTGCAGCTCTCAATAAAAAGTAGAGATGTCTCTCTGTCAGACCTCCCAACCACAGCACCTCCTCTATTCCGAACCCAGCCACCTGACCTATTACCTAGTCTTTGTAGCACCAGTCTCGCTTCGGTCTGCGAGGTTGCGACCCATCTGCGACACGATGCGCACGTGTGAAGTGCCAAGTGCGCCATTAGCGCCTCTACAACCACACTGCCTCACGTGCCCACGCCCTCGCACCTAGCCCGAGCCCGAGCCCGTGCCCGTGCCCGAGCCCAAGACCAAGTCCGAGACCGAGATCGAGCTCATGCTCGTGCTCGTGCGCGTGCGCGGTGTTCTAGTGCGAAGCACTGGAACACGCAAGCCACCATTCTCCCTCTCTTCCACCATAAATAAGTAAGGTGCACAACAACCTACTTATAAAGCGGTAAAAATTCTTTCTCCCATCCGATATGGGACAAAAACCAAACGCATATTTTTTCATTTAAAATTGTTTTCAAAACAAACTTTTTCAACAATCCCCCACATGTTTTAAAATAATTTAAAACAGCAAAAACGATGTCTGCCAGAGTATAAAAGATTATATGCATAAAGAAAGATATCTTTCGATTTGAATCCTTCCTTAGTGTAAGTATTTCAAAGACCCATCGAAATTACTGGTAGCCGCAGCTTTGAACAGTTATTTTTATATAACAGGACTGAAAATACGACACACATACTTTCTAAGTGTTATTAGAGTTTCCAAAATTCTTGCTCAGCACATTTAATGGCCTTGTGCTTATCCTGTTTCATGAACGATCCCGAGAAAACTCTCATTCTCATGAGAGGCGGCACCACCTCTACGTTCATATAACTGAAGTCCTTCCAGTGTCTCCGTTACTTTCAGACACTTGTCCTTAAGACTGGACTGCATTAAGAGTTTGTAAGACTCAACCCTCTGTCTGTAACGGCCAGCACTATAATCTTGGATGAGGTATATATATATAATTTAGTGCTGAAACTTTTCACGTGTCAGTGACTTGTTTTTACCCATTGAACCCTTATATAGAGATTTTCTAATTTTAGGTTGGGTTTCGATCACTGGTGAAATCTTTTGAAAATAATTTCAACCCCATCCCTCTGGATGTTGTCCTTACTACCTCTCTCGTTAGAGGTTTAGTAAAAGGATTACCTAAGTTATTACTTGACTTTACATAAGATATTGCAATGGTTCCATCTTGGATCAGTTGTCTTACATAGTCATGTCTCAGACTTATATGTCTGGATTTCCCATTATACGTGTCGCTGTAGGCTCTAGCTAATGTGGCTTCAGTATCGCAATGTAGCGAAACAGCCGGTATCGGCTTCGCATAGAATGAAATTTCTAAAAGAAGATCCCTAAGCCACTCAGCCTCTTTACCTGTTGCAGCAAGGGCTATGAACTCAGATTCCATAGTTGAGTGAGTTATGCAGGTTTGTTTCTTGGATCCCCAAGATACAGCTGCACCTTCTAAGTGAAAACCCATCCAGTAGTGGATTTGTTGTCACTTCACTCGATATCCAACTTGCATCGGTATATCCTTCCAGTACAGCTAAAAATTCTGAGTAAAATAACCCTAAGTCTTTGGTTGCTTTTAAATAACCAAGTACTCTTCCTATTGCCTTCCAGTGTTCTACACTAGGATTAATAGTAAACCTACTTAGTTTACTCACAGCATATGCGATGTCTGGTCTAGTGCATTGCATTGCATACATTAGACTTCCTATAACACTCGCATACTCTAATTGTGCAACTGTTCTTCCAGTATTTTCATTTAACCTTGATACTTGGATCGAATGAGATTTTCGCTTCTTTAATATTCATGTGTTTAAACTTGTTTATTATTTTCTCAATATAATGAGATTGGCATAGCGCATAATCCCCACTATGAGTTTTTACTTTAATACCTAAAATAGTATCAACTTGTCCAAGATCTTTCATTTTAAATACGGAAGACAGAAACTTCTTTGTTTCAACACCTTCCATCTTGTTACTTATTATTAGCAGGTCATCAACGTATAAACAAATAACAATTATATAGTTACTACTTGTTTTGGAATATATGCATTTGTCTGCTACATTATGCATGAAACCATGAGAAAGTATTTTAGAATAAAATTTCTCATGCCACTGTTTAGGTGCTTGTTTTAGTCCATACAATGATTTAATTAGTTTACAGACTTTCTTCTCATTTCCTGGCAGAACGAACCCTTCAGGTTGTTCCATGTATACCTCCTCGTCGAGGTTTCCATTCATGAAAGCAGACTTTACATCCATTTGATGAATATACAGCTGATGTATGGATGCTAAAGCAAATATAATTCTAATAGATGTTATTCTCGCCACAGGTGAGAATGTGTCAAAATAATCTATTCATTCTTTTTGTCTGAATCCTTTAGCTACTAATCTAGCTTTAAAGGTATGAATAGTTCCATCAGTGTGATATTTCTTTCTAAATACCCACTTACACCTTATGGGTTTAGAAGCTGGAGGTAGATCCACCAGTTCCCAGGTTTGGTTTGACATAATCGTGTCCATCTCATCATTGATAGCTTCTTTCCAAAAAGCTGAATCTATAGAAGTTACAGCTTCTCTATAGGTTGTTGAATCATCTTCTATAGTCATAACTATAGGTATCTTTCTAATAACATTCTCTCTATCTCCTTCTACGAGATGAAAAGAGATACGTTGAGAGTCTATCTGTTTAGGATCAAGACTCTTTTCTACTCTTATCCTTTGACTCCTACGTGGTTCTATTGGAGCTTCAACTTCATGTTGAGCTTCTACCATAGGTTTCTCTGTTGGAGTTTGGATTTCATTATCCTTTAACTCTAAGGATAGTGAATTTTCAAAGAACTCAATGTCTCTATACTCTATGATTGTATTAGACTCTAAGTCTAGGAGTCTATATGCTTTGCTATTTTGTGCGTATCCTACAAAGGCGCACTTAATAGCTCTGGATCCTAATTTAATTCTTTTGGGATCAGGCATTCTACAATATGCGAGGCACCCCCACACTTTAAGATATCCTAGATTAGGTTTTCTACCTTTCCATACCTCATATGGTGAAGTGTTAAACTTCTTAGAAGGAACCCTATTTAGGATGTGACACGCTGCGAGAAGTGCTTCTCCTTAAAGTCCTAGTGGCAAATTTGCTTGTAATAGCATTGAGTTGACCATTTCTACTAAAGTTCTATTTTTTCGTTTAGCTATACCATTCTGTTGTGGTGTGTACGGCGCAGTGCATTGGTGTATTAGGCCATGTTCTTCACAGAAGTTAGAGAATTCATTTGAAAAATGCTCTCCTCCTCTGTCGCTACGAAGAACTTTTATTTTCTTGTTTAGTTGATTTTCCACTTCTGCTTTATATATCTTGAACATGCTGAGTGCTTCATCTTTGTTCTTTAGAAGATATACATGTACATATCTGGAGTAATCATCGATGAAGGTTATAAAGTATCTTCTTTCTCCACGTGTAAGAATGCCATTTAACTCACAGATATAAGTGTGTATTAGGTCTAATATTTGAGATGATCTCTCAACACTAGGAAAAGGTTTCTTTGTAAATTTGGACCTTATGCACACTTCACATTTGTCATTTTGACTATCTGTGTATGAGATTAAGCCATTCTTAGACATGAATTTTAAGGTACTATAACCAATGTGTGTTAATCTACCATGCCACAATGCTACAGATCTAATCATATACGCAGAAGAGTTACTTTCATTCAAGGAAAACTTTATCATCCCATTACAAGCATATCCCTTACCAACGAAATTCCCGTTCTTAGATAGAATTAGTTTTCCTGACTCAAATACTACCCGTATTCCAGGTTTTCCCTAGAAGATCCCCAGAAACTAAGTTTTGTCTCATGTCAGGGACATGTAGTACATTAGTTAGGATCACTTTCTTTCCAGAGGTAAAGACTAGTTCCACGGTTCTTTTACCTATGACCTTCGATCGGACTTCATTACCCATTTGGACCTCTTGACCATCAGTCACGTCCTCATAAGTTTTAAATGTTGATCTGTCATAGCTTACATGGGCTGTGGCAGCTGTATCATACCACCAACCGGGTACTTTGCCTTGGATCATGTTTACCTCAGTGATCATGACAACTATGTCTTCTTCAACTGCACTTGCCTCATTCTTCAATTTTCGAAGACGGCATACTCGAGCGTAATGCTCGGTTTTCCCACAGACATGACAGGGGCCTTTGAACTTTTCGTTCTTCTTCTGTGATTTCTTAAATTTCCTTTATTGAGTTTCAGGGAACCGTTCTTCTCAGGATTCTTGTTTTGGGTACTTTCTACTGCTTGCACCTTGGATGAGGAATTTTCATTTCCATTTTCTTTTCACGGTTTCGCTATTCTTCCTCTATTTGGATATGTTTCTGGATTTGTTCAAGTGAATAATCCTCGGTTTTATGTAGCAGTTTCTTCCTGTATTCTGTCCAACTCGGGGGCAATTTTGTGATAATAGCCCCGACTTGGAAAGCTTCAGGGATATCAATTTTTAGGGCACTAATTTTGCCAACAATTAGCTGTAGTTCTTCGATTTGGGCTAACAGCGATTTGTTATCTACCATGGTGTAGTCGAAATAGCTAGCTATTAGATATATGTTCGTACCTTCTTCTTCGGTCTTGAATTTGAACTCCAGAGCGGTCCAAATTTCTTTGGCAGATTCAGTTCTGGTGTATTGATCATACAGACAATCAGATAGCGTGTTCAGAATGTGTCCTCGACACAGCAGATTATCTTCTTCTCTCTTGATGCGTGCGTTGATTTGCTCAGTCGTGTTTGTATTAGTAGCTGGAGGAAGCGGCTCCAAGTTCAGGTTTAAGATATAGAATATCTTCAACGCCGTAAGCAGGAACTTTATCTTATCCTGCTATCTGGTGAAATTGGTTCCATCGAACCAGTCCAGACGAATCAGATCCTGGTTCATCAGTTTGATTGATGATACCCCTTCGGTTTCCATATCAGATAATTTACGCTTTGAGATTGTTGAAAATTTTCTGATATTTAAAAATAAATAATTGGAAAAAAAATGAGAAAAAAGGACAGGCTGAAGCACGTGAAAAACACGCTGTCCTTAAAGCGTAAGTCGCCCCTACTCAATATAATTTTTAGTCTGCTGATAGGTTGCAGGCGGATTGCTTCCAGGATACGACGAGCCTTATGTGGTTCTGCGTTCAGCAAGAAACGAAGGAACCACTATGGAACTCAGTAGCACAGTTTGGCAGATAAAGAAAAAGAAAGAAAGAAAAGAATGACAGTCTTCTTCTGGCAGCAGCAGACCACTACACTGGTCTAAGTGGTTTGGTTTATTTCAACCAAACCGAGAGGCTAAGACTAAGATGGGTGCTGGTTCAGTATTCGAGGTTGTGATTGCTGTTGTTGTGTTGGAATGAACCAGACCTGTCCGGTTTATATAGGCAAGGGTGGCTGGCAGTTTTGGTCCAGAGCCATAATGGCATTAGCCATTTTCTGACTGTTGTGAGAAATTAGCCGTTTATGGCAGTTTCTGACTGTTGTGCATGTGGGAGTTATGCACCTGCATGCTGGCTGTTTAGACTCAATGGCTAACCGTTTCTGACTGTTGGGCTAGCCACATGCAGCTGTTACTGCATGGTATGGACCGTTACTGCATGAACAGTTACACAGGTCCCTCCAATTAGCCTTGCAGCTCTCTATAAAAAGCAGAGAGGTCTCTCTGTCAGACCTCCCACCCACAGCACCTCCTCTGTTCCGAACCCAGCCACCTGACCTATTACACCCATCTGCGACACGATGCGCACGTGGGATGTGCCAAGTGCGCCACTAGCGCCTCTACAGCCATACTGCCTCACGTGCCCACGCCCTCGCACCTAGCTCGAGCCCGAGCCCTTGCCCGTGCCCATGCCTGAGCCCGAGACCGAGACCGAGACCGAGCCCATGCGCGTGCGCGGTGTTCTAGTGCGAAGCACTGTAACACGCAAGCCACCATTCTCGCTCTCTTCCACCATAAATAAGGTGCATAACACCCTACTTATAAAGAGATAAAAATTCTTTCTCCCATCCGATATAGGACAAAAACCAAACGCATATTTTTTCTTTTAAAATTGTTTTCAAAGCAAACTTTTTCAACAAAAGTTTTGTGATATTTTACAGTGAATCGGTCTAATTCGCTGCAAAATATAATGAAATTTCATGACATTTGGTACAACCAAACACACTCTTAATCATGTGATATGCCACAAATATAATTAAAGCACTCCTGCCTCTGATATACATACACAAAGTGGTATGCACGATGCTCAATAGAACTAGAGCTGTACACGAGCCCAAATGAGCTAAGCTCTGCCCTGTTCGAGCTAGGCTCAACCAACGACCACTCTGGCTTGTGTTCAGCTCGGCTCGGCCTTCAAGTTGGACTAACATGATTGAGCTGACTCACTGAGCTTTCGAGCCAAGTTCGAGTTCGAGCTTATTCGAGCTCAGGGCCGAGCTTGAAAAACAATGTACTATTTTCACAAACTTATATATATATATATATATATATATATATATATATATATATATATATATATATATATATATATATATATATATATATAGGGAAAAGGTACTATGAGGTCGACCTCATGGGAACTTCCCATGAGGTCGAGCTATGTGGGCCCCGCTGTGATGTGTGTCAAACATCTGCCCCATCAGTTAGATGCATCATTCCATGGTGGGCCACGGTCTTAAAAATCAGGTCAATCCATAACTTAGGTGAGCCACACCACATACAACAGTTGAGAGAGGCTACCCACCCATTAAAACCTTCATGATCGTTTATGGGGGCCACCGAGATGTGGTTCACAAATCCAGCCCATCCATTGTATGTGTCCCACTTGGATGAGGGGTCAGAAAAAGTTTCAACTGCATCGAAAATTCAGGTGGGCCCCACCAAGTGCTTTTAGTTGTTTTATACATGTCTTTACATGGTTTTAGATGGTATGGCCCACCTGAGATCTGTATACAGATGATGTTTGGGATATCCCCAAACCTAAAGGGGACCCATCAAATACACGGTTTTGATGTTCCACACACATCATAGTGGGGCCCACAAAGCTCGACCTCATGGGAAGTTCCCATGAGGTCGACCGCATAGTACCATTTCCCATATATATATATATATATATATATATATATATATATATATATATATATATATATATATATATATATATATAAGCTAGTCGAGCCGGATTGAGCTTGAGTCAGCTCAAGCTGGGCTCATGTTCAGCTCTAAATAGAACACATGATATTTGACATCATCTGACCTGAGTCTCAGATGTGTCATCAACACGATGGGGATGGTCCATTTGGTTCTCCCAACGCCTCACTGCCGGGTGCACCATGTGAATACAGTTAGGGTGGCAATGGGCCACTTTTGAGCTGGGCCAGGCTAGTCCTGGATACTTAAACCAAGGCCTGAGCCAGACCCATGCTTGGCCTGAGCCCAAGCCCCAATTTTTGGTTAGGCCTAGGTCCAACTTGGCCCGCCCGAAAATTGGTAAGATCTTCTTGCCCAATTTGAATGTTCTATCTAACCATTGATAAGTGGGCCACACAGGCACAAAGCAATAGAAAACCCAACCCAAAAATTAATAGGCCATGCATGCAAGGCCCATGCCATGGGCCAAGTTAGTAATGTCTGAGCCTGACAAACGCCCAGTTGGGCTGGCTACCCAGCTCATTGCCGCCCTTAAGCTCACTTATCGAAAGTGGACCATGTGAACGACTTAGACCTCACATGTGGCATGTTGGTACGTGTGGGAATAGCAGCTGCCTCAGAGGATAGGATTCATTATACAAATGCCAAAAGGACAGGTGCCCCAGGCCTTTCATGTGGGGGTGGGTGACACCCCTGGCTCTATAATGTTTGCATGACATCCAATCCGTTCATCACATGTGGCTCTATGATGTTTGGATGTCTATAATGTTTGCATGACATCCAATCCGTTCATCACATGTGGCTCTACAATGTTTGCATGACATCCAATCCGTTCATCACATGTAGGTTGTCAACAGGTCCAAGCTCGGGCCATTGACAGCCCTTCCTAAAATGGGCGGCCTGATCTTAGAAATAAGGGCAATCAGGTGAGCCACACCACAGGAAGCAGAAATGGAGTGGATTGAAGATTAACTCAGCGGTTAAAAAAAAAAAAATTTAAAAAAATTAATTTTTGAACCTGACGTGAATCGAACACGCAACCTTCTGATCTGGAGTCAGACGCGCTACCATTGCGCCACAGATCCATTTGTTAGAATTTTCAAACTTTATTAGATAAACAGAAACATTCATAGTATTTCCATAGCCCTAGGTTATGAGAAAATCTCATCCCTCCATAATTGTTAATATTTTCCATAGGTGGCCCACCAATGGATGGTCCTTAGCACCACGCATTCAGCTTGAAAGAAAACCAAAACCTGCGGATTAGAAAGTATCCACCAGAAAAGGTTTGGCCCCATTTGACCTTAGTAAAATACTTTAATACTCTGGCTGAGTGCGATGATGATGATATGCAGTCAGTTCAGATTAGATTTTAATTAAATGGGTATTTTATATAATTCCTTGAAGCCTTTCAATGTCCTTTGGATTTTCGATGGGAGCTGAAAAGTGGCCATAAGATGATCATGTGTACCAACCAAAGCCAACTTGATCAAAGTAAAGCTACCATCAATAGACAAGGTGTTTGCTCTCCATCCTGATAATTTAAATTTGACCAAACTCAGCAACAATTCACAGTTGCCTAATAATCATAGGAGCAACAATGTATCGAAATGGGATTATATCCCTTTGCACTTCCAGAATGTGGCTCAATACCCTCTGAATTCTAGTAGGTTTGTTTTCAGGAAGTACAAATAAAAATTATTGAAGTTTATCTGAGCGGCAAGAAAGAGTGAGTGTTGCCCTATACATTGTTTCTAATTGTATTGTCCACCAAAATTAGATATGGGGTTGGTTTTTCAGCCCTCGGCTTAAAATTGGATCACTCACTTAATGGTTGGAGTGGATTTTGAAAATATATGATGGTGGGCCCATTCCAATTGAACTAAAAATTATGTTAATGCAGGTTATGCAAAGTAGCGCGTTCATCCATTTTTCTAGCTCATTTTAGGGCATGAGACCAAAATTGAAGTATAACCAATGCTCAAGTGGACCACATTATAGGAAACAGCGAAAATTGAACACACCATTGAAAACTTCTTCGGGGCTAGAAAAGTTTTGGATCAAGCTCATATTTGTGTTTTCTCTTCATCCATTGGCACCTTATGAATAGTTTGGATGACAAATAAACATCATTGTGGGTTAGGATGGTTTCAATGTTGGACATCATCATCCCCACTATTTTATGTGGTGTGGTCCACTTGAGCTTTAGATATGCTTCAATTTTGGGCTCATGCCCTAAAATGAGCTGGAGAAAGGATGGACTGTGGATAGAACACATACTTTATGGCGGTCTCATAGTCTTTGCACCACATTGTAAAGGGTGGTGAGGGCCTCACGATCCACAATCTGCTTAGTAATTTTCATGAATTTGTCATGCAGTTGGAGTGGCCCATTATGATTTATTTTCAAAATCCACTCCAACCATTACACATAACACTAAAATGTATGCAGGGCTAAAAAATCAGCTCTATCCGCGTGATTCAGTTGGGCTATTCAAAGGAAAATAGTTTGAAGGATGGGCATGTCTCTTCTCACTATTTTCACTCTTGTGGCCCACTTGAATCATAAATAAGGTTGATTTTTTTGCCCACTTGATTCATTTGATGTACGGAATGGACTTCCCATACAAATCATGATGGGGAACTGTTTGTGCTAGTCAATGCATCATACTGTAAATGCTTATTTACAGCCTTGTTACACACACACACACACACACACACACAAACACACACGGAAAAGGTACTATGCGCTTGACCTCATGTGAAGTTCCCATGAGGTTAGCTGTGTGGGCCCCATTAATTGTGATGTGCAGTAGACATCCACACAATTGGTCAGGTGAATCATTCTGTGGTGGCCCAGAGCTTAAATGTCATGCCCCGAAATTCAGTACTCAGGTTGAACAGGCCCGAATTCGAATCTCAGACCCATGAGGTTAATTTAATCAAAATATATTTGTCATTCGCATAGTTTTCATTCATTTTAATACACCAGTAGATCCAACTAAAGGAAAGTAAGTATTAATTAAAAACTTTCACAAATCCACTAATCGTACTTAAACAAATTTCATTACATTGATATTTTCAAAATCAAACTATATGCTAATGAAAATTCAAGTTATTCCTAGGAAAAAAAAAATGAAATCCTTCAGCTTGGTCCAGTTCGTCCTTCAACATCAAACCCTGCAAAACAACTTAAGGGGGTGTGAACACGATGGCTCGTAGGGTCACATCATTCCCACACTTAGAATTTTCTACATTCATGAGATACATGTAAAACTCAAATGAGATACATGAAATTAAATAACATCAATTGACATTTGTATTTCCACCAAAAGCACTTGAATAAAAATTTCAAAGTAAAATAAATTAAATAACATAACTTGTCCTGATCATTTTTGGACTATTCCAGGGTAGAGCACCCGTGATCCTTTTAGGACAGAGCACTCGTACTAAAACAACACAATGATCCTTTTTAGGGCAGAGCACCTATTTAATCTATATGATCTTTTCTAGGTAGAGCACCCATTTATTTAAATTCATTCAAAAGCATATAACTATAACACATACTAATAATCAACTAAATTTACCCGGTTCCATATACAACATACAAGTGAATTCAATCTACGTAACAAAAATCCATAATTCAAGTAATGATAGTTAAATCATTGCAATCTAGGCAACGGTAACGATAATCAAATAAATTCATCCTATATAGCGATGTTAAATAAATTTAATTTACGTATACTGATAATCAAGGAATTCAATTTATATAACAGAAATGAAATAACTGAAATTTACTTAACAAGAATTTAATTCCATTTGTTAAAATAATGATGCATCATGAATTAAGGTTTTAATCCGGGAGATCACCTACCTTTGTGATTTGCTAATTGTTGAAAAAATCCAAAATCTCTATTGTAGGATGCCAACTACGTTGCTGTCTAGGGTCGGTTTGAGATCCCTGGAATTCAACATGGTTAATTGGGTTACTATCCATATGCTAGAAAGATTAGATTTGAGGAGAAGATAAGAGTCATCAACTGACTCATGGGTCAACTCAGCTCAGCAAATGGTGCGCTGGTTGAGGACATAAAGAAATTTGTAAACCAGTTGCTAGTCTGTTCTTGATCAAAAGAGAAAATACTAACCTCGAGAAGAATGTAGGTGTAAATCCAGAGAAATCGAACTCAGCAACACTGATTAGCCTAGTAGACTCGACAAACTGATGTGTAGATAAGTCTGGATGAAAGTGAAAGGTGATGCGGCAACAACTGGTTACACAGGTAAAAATGGGTTTGCCTTTAATGATGGATCTCCCAAATGATGATCTCCTCGGTGTTTTGCTTCTTCTAGGTGAAAGAAAACAGGGGGCTTGAGAAGATGGAAACCAGAGCTTTAATAGAGTTTTCCCAATGGGTTTGGAGGTTCGTGGCTTAGTGGTGGCATGCGTTAACAATGCACGTCGTCGCAAGATGGACGGTTGGATAGCTTTTGGCATGGATTCATCCCGCTATCCAGCGAAAAATAGGTGAAGTGGGAGAGAATTGGTTTCTACCAGTTTTACAACATGTGTTGCACATCGTGTGTGTTTTTTTTTTTTTTGTTTTTTTTTTATATATATATATATATATATATATATATATATATATATATATATATATATGATGGGTTGGAATGGCAGGACCCACTGAATGAACAAATCCTGGGCCCACTTTCTTGGTGGGTTAGACGGCATAGATGGGTTCGAGAATCTTCTGTTGTGTCACGAAAAAGGAGAAGAGAGAGAAAATTGAAATGCATTGGGTTTCATACGAAGTGACGTGTTGGTGCACGTTACTTGAGTTGGTTTTTATACAAAACACGATGGACCCCACTGTGGTGATGCGGCAGATCCACTCAGTCCATCAATTTTGCCCAATCATTTTAAGTCATGAGCTAAAAATGAGGTTGATTCAAAGCTCAAGTGGGCCACACCAAAGGAAATATTGGAATCTAGTCTCCATCGTTGAACAAAAAATGGGTTGTTACATTAAAACTCAGGCCAATCCATGGCTTGGGTGGGCCACACCATAGACAACAATTAAGAGTGAATATCCACCCATTAAAACATTTATGATCATTTATAGGATTGACTGAGATGTGGTTGAGAAATCCAGACCATCCATTGTGCGTGTCCCACTTAAAAAAGAGGTCACACCAAGTTTCAACCGTATCCAAAACTCAGGTGGGCCCCAAAAAGTGCTTTTAAATGTTGAAAGCATGATTTTAGACTATTTCAGTTGTTATGGCCCACTTGAGTTCTGGATACAACTTATTTTTGGGACATCCCATAATCAATAGGGGACCCACCAAATGCATGGTGTAGATGTCTTCTGCACGTCACGGTGGGGCCCACACAGCTCGACCTCATGGGAACTTCCCATGAGGTCGAGCGCATAGCACCTTTTCCCATATAAGCCACTAACTTAATTGGAATCGGAGTTCTATCCCTATCTAATAAGAATACAGAGCAATTAAATCATCACGACATGTCTAACATAGATGGATCATCTATTGATATGGTTCTCTCATAAACAAGTAAGGCACTGAGCGTATCCAATCACACAGCCCAATCCTACACAAAACAATTGAGATCACATTTATGATTTTTCCTCAAGCCTTGTCACTAGACTTGAGTTAGAAGCATGAATTGAGCTCCTATTGATCCAATATCAATACATAAACACCTATCTCAGATCCAATCAAAAGATAATAACTTCTTCTAGTTTAGTTCTAGATAAGCATTTAGGAAACTTGGTTTGTAAGATCCCCTAGCATCCAACATATCATGATGGATCTAAGATCTCTACAACCCAAAATTCTATAAACAACACCTCATTGATTAATATCAATAAATCAAAATATCCCGTGTAAGCATAATCACAAGAGATAGAAGATTAAACTAAAAATATTAACTTTATTTCAAACTATAATTAGAATCGTTTATCAATAAATCTTAAATTACTTGAACTAATTCGAATTAAACATTATAAACAACTATAAGATTCACTTCTTAGCCTTAACTAAGAGGTTTAGCCAATCATTGACAGATTAAACTAAACTTAAAAGAAAAACTACTAAAAGCATGGAAAAACTATAAAAACCCTAGTTGGAGGAGTTGTAAACGCTATACAACGATCCTCTCCACCTCTCACGACTTCCCAAGCCTTCTATGATGCTTTAGGAAGAGAGTGGAGGTGGCCTTTTATAAGAGAAATCCTGTATCGACTTGAAAACTTTGAGAATTCGCGTAATTATTTCGCACTTGCACATACAGTTTCGATTGATCGAACTTATCTTCGATGGATCGGAACACCCCTTTTTTATGGATCGCAATTACTCTGATTGATCGAAAATCTGTCTAGAGACTTATTTAAAAATCTGTTTTTCCGATGGGACTCTGATAGGACCCCAATGGATCGGAGTTAATTTCAATAAGACTTCGATGGATCGGAATTCTATCTAGCAACAACTTAGAGCCCTTTTCTGAACTTTCTGCATTTTACTTTTTTAGCCCTGCAGCTCTGCAATATGACTTTTTTGTTTATTTCAGGTCTTCAACTTGATTCCTTCAAAGCTTTTTCTCCACTTCTTTAGCTCATCAAAATTTGGTCTTCTAATTACTAAAAATCCTTCAAATTAATATGAAATAAATGTCATCTCTCTCTTTTACCTACAAACACAAAAACAAATATAAGTCCTTATTTTTAACAACTTAAACTATGCAATTGTGTTATGAATTGAGGTTTAGATATGCACAATTCATGGCTTAACACACAATTGAAAAGGAGGATAAGGACTTCATTGAGGACTACTCCTATTTTCAGTTCTTGGATGGCCAGGCCTAGTAGGGAAGCTTTGTCAACTTTTGTTAACTTTGGAGCCGTGTGCTGACCCTTTGAACCATATTGAAGACGTTGAAAATGAGCCTTGAAGAATCACATAAAAAAGACATGGATTGCCCATAAGGAAACAATGATTCAGAGAACAGAACAATCGGCCACTGGGCGATCGACCATTAGTAAACCGAGCGCTCGAAATTAGAAGAAAAAAAAAGAGAACTTGCTGGAAACTTTCTAGACTTGACCGGGCGCCCGACGACCGACGTAAGTGCATAAATTCTTATGCAATTTGAGACGGTGAGTGATTTTTGCCAAAAATGATACATTGGCCACCTTCCTAGATCATCATAGAAGGCTTGAGAAGTCGTGGGAGGTGAAGAGGATCATCGTGAAGCGGGTTTTTATTATTTTTCTATGCTTTCAAGTAGTTTTTCTTTTGTTTTTAGTTCAAGTATGATAATGCTTGGCTAGAACCTCTTAGCTAGGGCTAAGAGGTGAAGCTTGTAGTTAGTTTCAATGTTTAATTCATTTTAATTCAAGTACTTATACTTTAAGTTTGGATTTTTAAGTTCTAATTTGAATAAAGTTGGTATTTTTAGAAGTTATATAAGAGTTCATGTACTTTGGACATGCGTTCCTTGCAATTCTCTGAGATTATCATGTTTAGATTGATTAGATTCAAATTGTAGTAACCCTAGAGCATGCCATAGTCTCTTGGCATGGCTGTTACTTCGAAGGCTACAAGTTTGGATTCTACATGCTTAATTAGAACTAGAATTTGAATTCCTGACTTAAGTGGGATTGTGTGTGATTGAATATTTTATCTTCCAACTAGATGAGAAATAGAACTTTAAATCTAGTTGTGTTTATGCTTGGATGAATGGATTGGCATTGGATTACAACAAGTGGATCCTTAAAAGCCCTAGTTTCTCTTTTAATATAAGATTTTCCTTAAATTACTGTTTTAGTTATATTTTTAAATTTGAAGTCTAAATTGCTAAAATCGAAGTTGCCAGAATGGTTTGGATTGGTTTTCCCAAATTCCCTGTAGATCGACCTCGGTCTCACCGAGTTATTACTACATCGCAGCCTTGCACTTGAGGCGAGCGAATAAGTTTTTGGCGTCATTGCCGGGGATCGAACCCGAGTCACCCGCGTGATAGACGGGAATACTTACCACTATACTTTAACGACAAAGGTAAATCAAGAGAGAGTAGGAGAGAATGATGTGCACAATGCTCCTACAATGAAAGCTTTACATTATTATCTACAACCGGCTCGTGTTACCACACCTCCGTGCATGTTTTTCCCAAACAATGCTGGGACAATTGATATTAAGCCGGGGGTAGTCCAACTTTTACCTAAGTTCCATGGGCTAGATTTCGAGAGCCCATATTTACATTTAAAAGAGTTTGATGAGGTAGCAGTTACATTGCAATACAACAATGTGACGGAGGACGTAGTGAAATTATGTTTATTCCCCTTCTCTTTGAAGGAAAGAGCCAAAACATGGCTTCGCTCTCTAAGACTAAGGTTGATTGGGACATGGACTAAGATGACCCGGGAGTTTTTTAAAAAATTCTTCCTAGCTCATAAAAAAAAACCCTTCGACGATCGATAATGAATTTTTCTGTTAAAGAAAGTGAGAAAAAATACCCTTCGACGATCGATAATGAATTTTTCTGTTAAAGAAAGTGAGACTTTCTTTCAAAGTTGGGAGAGATACAATGACCTCCTATTGCTTGTCCACATCATGGCTATGAGATTTGGCGAATCATTAGCTTCTTCTATGAAGGATTGAACTCGAATATGTGTCAATTAGTAGAGATGATGTGTAACGGTGAGTTCATGTAATAACCCAAGTTTTCGAAATAATTAAAGTAACAAATTAATTAATTATTTAATAATTTATGTGAATTATTATATTGATAAATTAATAATAAATCAACTGTAGGGAATTCATGTAGGATCCCTTTATTAAAGTTGCTCAACATGAACCCTAGAACAGTGTAGAAGTGTCAGATTTCACAAAACTCACAATAATTACGAAATTGCTATTAGTTAAACTTAAGTATACCAGTTTCTGATGATTCGTTTCATGCAAAACTTCATATAATAGTTTGAGACCTAATCTAACCGTACACGTCAAATTTCAGCCCTCCGATCATCCTATAAGTACCCTAATCAGAAATCGGGCCATAAATGGGCCATCTAATCTCGGAACCGCCTCATTTTTGGTGTTATGCCGTAAAACCATGTGGCCTAACTGATGAGTGGTGTGGATTTTTCACATACATCACTGTGGGACCCATGTGCACTACGTGCACGTTAGACCTCGGTTAACGCGCGTTGACCGCGTACACAGCAAAGACGCGCAACGTCTTCTTTGTTCGCCCGCTGCGACAGCGGCGTCCGCTATCAGTTTGTACCATCCACGCCGTCCGTCTGTGGGCCCCGCATTTAAAATCCAAGCCGTCCAATCGATCCCTCTCCCCCACGCATGGAGTCCCCTTGAATATCTTCCACATCGGTCGTCTATCCGATCTTCTTCAAATCACCGTCCAAATCAAAAGCGTCCAAGATCCTGGCCATTGCTGTGCATGGTAGCCTGGGAACTGCTCCGTTAGGGTCGTGTGGACCCCACCTAGGTCTCCAACGTCTCACTTAAGGTTTGTTTCGCAAGAAACGAAAAGTGAAGTCCTTCTCCAACTCAAACTCCACTACCTTCGGTCCGGTTGTAGTACCGCGATCAAAGACCATCCAAGTCCATCTTGGACCGTCCAATCTCATCTAGGGTTGTGTATAAGACCCCCTAGGTGTCGTTTCCTGGAAGAGAAACGTAGAGAGAGAGAAGGTCGAGTAGAGAGAGAAAGAGAAAGAGAGAGAGGTTTTGTAGAGAGAGAGAGAGCTTTCAAGGGGGGTTTTCGAGTGCTGCTTGCTGCTCCTATTGCTGGGGCAATCTTCCAGCAGCATTGCTGGGGCAATCTTCCAGCAGCAAGGAAAGAAGAAGAAGAAAGAAAAAGAAGAAGGAAAGAAAGAAAGAAAGAGAGAAGAAGAAGAGAGAGTGAGTTTTCTTCCTCATATCTTTTTCTTACATGATAATTTGAGTTATTTTATTTATTTTAAGAATTTTTGGTATCTACTTTACTTTAATGGGAAGTTTAAACGTTGTATCTTGGTTTGTAGTTGTTTTCTTTCAAGTAATTATGATTTGCATAAATTTTAAATATTTATGTGGAGATTTTCGGTTAATTTGTGTTGTACATGTATTAATTGAGTGTGGATTTCCTTTAAAGGAATTTGAAGTAATAATCTGATTCATGCATAGCACGATTGTGAGCTCCAGTTATTACCGTAGGGTGAGCACCCTGGTGTGTGCAATAGATCCATTGAAGATTGTTTGGGTGAGCGCCCAAGTGTGTGCAACAGTCCCTGGTTGAGCGCCTTGTGTGTGCAATATATCCTTCTGATAGTCCATCGATTGTGGACGGGTTGGTTGAGCTCCCTGGTGTGTGCAAGATACCATACTAGCGTACCCGGTGGATAGCAGATAATTTAGCAGGTTGGGTGAGTTCCCTGGTGTGTACAAGAGATCAGCTCTACAATTATGAAACAGTGTAGGCCCGACTATAAACTGGCCCTGGATGTTCTACTGATAACCGTACTGAGATTGTTGAGCCATACTTACATACCATGCATCATATGCATGTTTAAGAGATTTTGGTTTGATGAAATTACCATTAGATTTGTAATGATTTGTATTTTAATGGTCAAGTGATTTTCTATATCGAATTACGTGTGTTAAACTATATGAGAATGCTCACCGGCTTTTATAGCTGACGCAGTGTTATGCGATTAACCGTAGTGACAGGTGATGATTTAGAAGACTTCGAGGAAGCGGTTCCAGATGAGGAAATACTCTAAAAGATTTTTTTGAGAATTAACTTATTTTATTTTAGTTGAAAGTATTGATGTAATAAGGCTCGTTAGATGGCCATTAGTTTAGATAGTTTGAAATAATGTAGTGAACTCATAGAGTTATGATTTAATATTTCAAGTTTGGGTTATTTTGATTCTATATTTTGGTACCATGTGAATGGAAAAGAGAAAAGTATCAGTTGAGAATGTGATGAGTTCATTCATTATTTACATAACACCATTGATTTTGAGATTTGAGCTTATATACTCGAGTGTCGAATTTTGGGGGCGTTACAGTTCATGAGCAAAAATCCCAAGGACGCATGGAATTACTTGGACATGTTGGCCGAAAATGCCCAATCATGGGATACTTAGGACAAACCTAGTAACCACAAGCCGCCTCAACAAAAAGAAAAATGAGGGATCTATATCCTTAAGAAGGGAGATGATGTCAATGCTAAGATAGTTAACCTCATAAGGAAGATAAATGCCATGGAACTAAGTAAAACGTAACTTCCAACACCACTGAAGCTATTGAAACCGTGTGTGGAATTTGTGCCGCTAATGTACACTCTACGCAAGATTGTTTTACAATTCCTGCATTTCAAGAGTTGCTATAAGACCAAGAAAATGCTGCATATGGTTATCAACGACCTTTCAATGGACCGGTAGGTAACACGTATAACTCCACTTGGAAGAACCATCCAAATTTCAATTAGAGGAATGGTTCCACAGCTAATCCTACCAACTTTCAAGGAGGGCCACCTATGTAAAACATGGCCCCACCTCAATTCTCAATAGAGGATACTTTAAAGTCGTTTATGCAAGGGCAAACACAAATCAATCAATTAAATAAGCAAATATTTCAAGAGTTTAAAGTGTCGGTTGACGAGATTAAGGGACCTTTCCAACCCAACCTCAGCCCAATCCTAAACAAGCACATGAAATCAGCGCCCCTAATCTCCCCAACCAATATGTGGAGCAAGCAAAATCCATCACCACTCTTAAAAGTGGTAAAAAAGTGGATAAATCTATTCCAGTGAAGGCCGACAAGCCTAATGATCCAGTAATTTTTTAGAATGAGGATGGATTTAGCTCAGCCCCACAAGAAATGGAACACATTTATAATCTTGTAATACTATTCCCTTCAAGATTGGTTGCTCTAAAACCTCTCCCAAACTCTCATGACATACTAGATGTTGTCAAATAAGTCAAGATCAATATTCCATTGCTTGACGTCATTAAACAAATTCCTTCATATGCCAAGTTTTTAAAGGACTTATGCACAACAAAACGTAAATATAATGTGCAACAAAAGGCCTTCCTAAATGAGCAAGTGAGTGCCATTCTCACCCAAAAGACCAACCCCAAAATACAAGGATTCCGGTAGTCCCACAATCTCATGTATCATTGGTGACCACCAGATTGAGCGTGCATTGTAGGTTTGGAGGCAAGCGTAAATTTGATCATATACTCGGTATACGAGCAATTGGGCCTTGGTGAATTAAAACCCACAAAAACCACGTTGTAACTGGCTGATAGATTCATCCGTATACCAAGAGGGATGGTTGAGGATGTATTAGTTCAAGTCGACAAATTCTATTACCCGGTGGATTTTATTGTTTTGGACACGCAACCGGTTATGGATACTGGCACTCAAATACCGATAATTTTAGGCCGCCCATTCTTGGTTATATCAAACGCAATTATAAATTATAGGAATGGGGTGATGCAATTGTCCTTTGAGAACATGACATTGGAAGTGAACGTGTTCCTTATGTGTAAAAAGCAAAGGAATGAGGAGGATGATGAGCTTTTCGAGGTAAACATGCTCGAATCCTTTGAAGAAGAAGAGCTCCTCCAACTTGAACCACTAAAAAATTTGGAGACATGCTTGGCACACTTTAAAAATTCTAAGGACCCCATCTTATGTGATATTGTCCAAGCGTTGAGTAATGAGAAACCGATAGTTGATACTAGGCCCCATTTTGAAAAATTGCCACCAACCACATCAAAGCCTTTACCGTCTAATATCCAACCGCAGAAGCTTGACCTTAAACAATTGCCATCCGAGCTTAAATATGTATATTTGGATTAAGAGGAAACATTCCCACTTGTCAAGCCTCTCACCTAGGAAAAGACCAAGAGCTCAAGTTGATTGAGCTTCTCAAAGAACATAGGGGAGCCATAGGTTGGACAATAGCGGACCTTAATGGGATAGACTATTCGGTTTGTACTCACCGTATACACCTCAAAGAAAATGCAAAAACGACTAGACAATCTCAAAGGAGGTTAAATCCAAACATGATGGAGGTTGTCAAGGCCGAAGTGTTAAAGCTACTTGTGGGTATCATCTACCCCATCTCAGATAGACAATGGGTGAGTCCTACCCAAGTTGTCTCTAAGAAGTTCGGTATTACCATTGTAGAGAACGCCAACAACGAGCTTATACTGACTAGAGTGACCACAGGTTGATGTATGTGCATAGATTATCAGAAGCTAAACACGATCACTAGGAAAGACCACTTCTCTCTCCCATTCATGGATCAAATTTTAGAGAGGTTGGTGGGTCATTCCTATTATTACTTCCTAGATGGCTATTTTGGCTACAACCAAATTGAGATAGCCCCGAAAGACCAAGAGAAGACCACCTTTACGTGCCCGTTCGGCACCTTCGCTAGTGAAGGATATCATTCGGACTATGTAATGCACCCACCACATTCCAACGATGCATACTGAGTATTTTCTCGGACATGGTGGGTGAATTTCTTGAGTTATTCATGGATGATTTTTCTGTTTTTGGTTGTACATTTGATGAGTGCCTCAATCACTTGAAATCGGTCTTGACTAGGTGCGAGGAGAAAAACCTTGTCTTAAACTAGGAGAAGTGCCATTTCATGGTGCAAAGAGGAATAGTCCTTGGACATATCACCTTGTCCAATGGAATAGAGGTAGATCGGGCCAAAATAGACATTATTGCTAATCTACCACCACCCAAAAGCATACGCGATGTGCGGTCCTTTCTTGGACACACCTGATTTTATCGAAGGTTCATAAAGGATTTCAGCCATAACTCTAGGCCTTTATGTAACCTTCTCCCAAAGGAACATCAATTCAAGTGGAGTGTCGAATGTTAATTAATTTTTTCAAAGCTAAAGGACATGTTGACAACCGCACCTATCATGCAACCACCAGATTGGTACGTGCCTTTTGAGTTGATGTGCGATGCGAGCGATTATGTTATTGGGGCGGTGCTAGGTCAAAAGAAGGATAAGAAACCCCACGTTATCTACTATGCGAGTAGGACCTTGAATCCCGGCCAAGTTAATTACTCGACTACGGAGAAAGAGCTCCTAGCCATTGTTTTTGCCTTTGACAAATTCAGGCCTTACTTGATAGGATTCAAGGTTATCATCTACACGGATCATGCGGCGCTGAAATACCTTCTTTCTAAGAAGGATGCTAAGCCCCATTTACTTAAATGGATCCTACTCCTTCAGGAATTCAACTTAGAGGTCAAAGATAAGAAGGGAGTAGAAACGTGGTGGTGGATCATCTATCCCGCCTAGTTTTACCTGATTCCATTAACGAGTCAGCTATTGAGGACTTATTCCCCGATGAGCAACTCTTTCTTGCTATACACGCACCATGGTACACTAATATAACAAACTATCCTTCCACAAGTGCGATGCCGACTTATTGGACTGTGCAGGATAAATGAAAATTTCTAAGGAAAGTGCGCAGATTTTTTTTGGAATGAACCATTACTTTTCAAATATTCCCCAGATCAAATAATTAAGAGATGTGTCCCTGATGATGAAAAAAATTTATCATCTCCTTTTGTCATAGCCAAGCGTGTTGGGGTCATTTTTCGGCCAAGAAAACCACTGTAAAAATTCTATAATGTGGTTTTTATTGGCCTACTTTGTTTAGAGACACCCACGAGTTTTGCAAAGCGTGCGAGCGCTGTTAAAAGCTAGGAGGATTGTTCCGTCGGAATATGATGCCTCTCAACCCAATTCAACATCTCGAAGTCTTCGATTGTTGGGGCATCGATTTCATGGGACCATTCCCCTCATCTTTTGGACATGTCTACATATTATTTGCCGTATACTATGTGTCCAAGTGGATAGAGGTGATTCCATGTAAAACCAATGATCATTGCATGGTTTTACAGTTCCTTAAAGAAAACATACTATCCAGATTTAGAACGCCTCGAGCCATCATGAGTGATAGTCACTTTTGCAATAAACCTTTCGAAGCCTTAATGAAGAAATATGGCAATACGCATAAAGTGAGTACCCCATACCACCCACAGACAAGTGGGCAAGTTGAAATTTTAAATCGAGAAATCAAACAGATTTTAGAAAAGACGGTGAGACCGGATCTCAAAGATTAGTCGATGCTCTTGGGGCTCACTGTATCGCTTATAAGACCCTCATTGGAATGTCTCCCTATAGACTTGTCTATGGGAAAGCTTGTCACTTGCCTGTGGAACTTGAACACACAGCCTATTGGGCAATACGGGCATTGAATTTCGACATTAACAAGGCTAACTCGCTTCACAAACTCCAATTAAATAAGCTTGACGACATCCGAAATGATGCTTATGAGAACTCGAGGATTTACAAGAGTAGGATGAAAGCCTTCTATGACAAACACATCTTCAGGAAAACTTTCTATGAAGGCTAGAAAGTTCTCTTGTACAATTCCTAACTTGGTCTTTTTCCAAAAAAATTGAGATCTCGATGGACCGGCCCATATATTGTTAAAGAAGTTTTTCCTCATAGGGTTATCGAGATAGCGAATGCGGCGAATGTAACTATTTTAAAGTGAATGGACAATGCCTTAAACCATTTGTCGAGAAATTTGATTCAGAGGATATGTCTTTTTCCCTGAAAGATCCTGTATAGCGGGATGACTAATCTCCTAGTCTGATGGAGGTATATAGTAGATTAGGTTTAGTTTGTTTTTTTTATTTTAGGTTTATTTCTTTAGTAGATTGAGTTGTCGGAGGTGCATTTCCACGATCGACTCTCTCAGGTACTCTCGTTCTCACCCTCTTTTATTTTTATCATTGCTCTCATGCTCATGTTGATTGCATATCTTTTACATTGAGGACAATGTAAGATTTGGTTGGGGGGTGAGATTCCTAGATGAATATAATGTTTTGTAACATTTCGAGCAACGTTTGTAGATTTTTTTTCAATTTTTCTAAAAATTCAAAGCTCTTTTGGAAAACCTTATTTCTATGCACTTGGGGTGTCATAACTATGAAAGGATGAGAGATGAATTGATATGATTTTGAGATCTCTAAATTAGCTTAAATGTAATAGTGTTATATATGAATCCCCCTATTGAGTTGATTGATAGAAAATTTGAAAAATTTTTTTTAGCCTAGTTCACGTTACACGATTCTCATGGTTTGAAGGGATTATTAGATTTGTAGATTGGGTAGACTAAAGGTTTGAAGTGCTTAGGAACCAAGCCGGGGAACTTTGTCCATCCTTGTTCATGAGAAAGAAGAATGGAATATATGAATTTCTAAAAATTATATCTCATGTTTATGAAAGGAAAAAAGGTACTGTTATTATTGAATATTTGTTGTTAAATTCTGAAAAGGGCTACCTATTACCAACCAGGAGATGGTCTATCCGTAACCAAAGATGGAACTAGGAAGTAATGTGAAAGCCGTCGAAGGAACGATAAGACAAATTCTTGTCATAGGCATTTGGTTGATTTGTACACTTTTAGATCTCTTGTTTCACTGATTTATTAAGAATGTAATCTTGGAATTTCATGAGATAAATGTTCGTTCACCTCAAGTGGAAGGCTGCGATGTAGTAATAAATCTCGGTAAGACCGAGGTCAATTCACAGGGAATTAGAAAACATGTTCTAAGTTATTCCAGCAACTAGGATTGCAGTGATTAAGGGATTCAATTGAAAGAATTATACTAAAACAGTAACTTTAAGAAAAACAGTAATTAAAGGCACTAAGGCTTTCAAGGATCCACTTGTAGTAATTTCATGTCAATCCAATCAATCTAAGCATAAAATTCAACTAGATGTGAAGTCCTATCTCTCATCTAGTTGGAAAATAAAGCATTAAAGTACATTCAATCTCACTTAAGTTGAACTTCCAAGTTCTAGTCCCATTCAACCACATGTAGAATTCGGAATCATAGCCTTCAGAGTAACAATCATGCCTATGGACTATGACATGCTTAAGGGTTACCATAATTTGAATATAATCAAACAAAACATGATAATCTTAGAGAATTGCAAGGAATTCATGTCTGGAGCACATGAACTCTCATAAAACTTCTAAAAATATCAATTTTTAAGAGCTAGAACATTCAAAATTCGAACTTGAAGTAAAGCTACTTGAATTAAACTGAATCAAACATGAAATTGGCTACAAGCTTCACCTCTCAGCCTTAGCTGAGAGATTCTAGCTGAGCATTGCCATACTACAACTAGAACTCATAAAAGAAAACTAGAAAACATAAAAACTCGGAGTTTGGAGGGTTGCAAACGCTCCACGACGGCTTCCTTCCTCTCCTACGAAGTTCCTTGGCTTCTATGATCCCCTACGAAGAGACCCTAGGTGTCCTTTTATAGTGGGGAAGCTCTGTTACATCGAAAACATCCAGAAGTTGCGTAAGGTTACGCAATGCGTAAAGAAAATCGAAGCCCAGATTTAGAAACTGCCTATTTTAATGCATGGTCGACCGGTCGGGATCGGTCGGACTGGGCTGGCCGACTGGTCTTGACCGGTCGACAGGTTTGTAAAGGCGTCCAAAGAGTACAGGGGAGATTTCTGACTTGCTCTCCGACCGGTCAAGACCGGTGGGACCAAGCTGATTGTTTGCTCCAGCGTCCAGAGAGGGTGTTTGCAGGGTGGCCGACCCATTGGCCAACCGGTCAAGATTGGTCGAACCAACTGGTCCTTTATCCAGTGAATACAACAGCATGGCTGGCAGGTTTGCCAGTCGACTGGTTGGCCCTTGTTCTTTTTCTTCTTTTTCTTCCCTCTTTCTTCTTCCTTCTTTGGTCCTCCTTCAATCTTCATCCAATGGCTCTAAATGTACCCTTTTTGGTCTCCAATTGGGTGAAGTCTGCTCTCTTCCTGCAATCACAAAACATGCATTAGATGGGCTTTTTAAACATGCAAACCATGTATATGATGTGATGTAATAGGCTATACAATGTATAAATTGGAGGTTCAACAATAAACTTTCACAATGCACACTAGATCATACATGTTCAAATTCTTCTATTTGTCAATTAATCGGTGATGATTCTATGTGAACACTTATTATCTTTATAGAATTAAGGACTTCAATTTCTTATCATTAAGTTTTTCTGATGAATTTTATGCTTATATGTCTTGAAGTTTATAGAAGCATGGTTTCCAAGAGAGAATTGTGTTTTAGAGAAGTGAATTTGTTTCACACATGTTTTGCTCGGGACTACCAAAATGCTGATTGGGGTCTGTGTTGAGCTCTTAATTTGTACATATTATAACCCCATTTCATCACATTTTATGCATGATTCCTATTATTAAAAGACTAACCTAATGTATGTTTGTGATTGTAGGAATGAGAGTGAGAAGTTATGAATTTGAAGCTAAAAGGATCCCTTCGAACCACATTGAAGACACTGAAAAGGAGCCTTGAAGAATCACATCAAAAGACCTGGATTGGCTAGAAGGAAACAATGATTCAGAGAACACAACAATCGGCCACCAGGTGCCCAACCATCAGTAGACCAGGCGCCCAAAATTTGAAGAAAAATAAGAGAGCTCGCAGGACACTTTCTAGACCTGACCGGGTGCCGGACCATCAGTTGGCCGGGCGCCCTAAATTCAAAGAGAATTCACCAAAACGTGTTGGACTGTTTTGAAGTATGGTCAGGCGCCCAACCAACACAGACCGGGTGCTCGACGACCGACGTAAGTGTGTATATTCTTACGCAATTTGGGGCGGTGGCTGATTTTTGCTATAAAAGGACACCTTAGCTTCCTTCCTAGATCATCATAGAAGGCTTAAGAAGTTGTGGGAGTTTGAGAGGATCGTTGTGGAGCGTTTGTAAATCCTCCAACTAGGGTTTTTATTGTTTTTCTATGTTTTCAAGTAGTTTTTCTTTTATTTTTAGTTCAAGTATGACAATACTTGGCTAGAACCTCTTAGCTAGGATTAAAAGGTGAAGCTTATAGTTAGTTTCAATGTTCAATTCATTTTAGTTCAAGTACCTTTACTTTAAGTTTGGATTTTTAAGTTCTAATTTGAATAAAGTTGGTATTTTTAGAAGTTTTATAAGAGTTCATATACTTCGGACATGAGTTCCTTACAATTCTATGAGATTATCATGTTTAGACTGATTAGATTCAAATTATAGTAACCCTAGAGCATGCTATAGTCTCTTAGCATGACTATTACTTCGAAGGCTACAAGTTTAGATTCTACATGCTTAATTAGAACTAGAATTTGAATTCCTGACTTAGTGAGATTGTGTGTGATTGAATGTTTTATCTTCCAATTAGAAGAGAGATAGAACTTTGAATCTAGTTGTGTTTATGCTTGGATGAATGGATTGGCATTGGACTACAACAAGTGGATCCTTAAAAGCCCTAGTTTCTCTTTTAATATAAGATTTTCCTTAAATTACTGCTTTAGTTCTAGTTCTAAATTTGAAGTTTAAATTGCTAAAATTGAAGTTGCTAGAATGGTTTGGATTAGTTTACCTTAATTCCCCGTGGATCGACCTCGATCTCACCGAGTTATTACTACATTGCAGCCTTGCACTTGAGGCAAGCGAACAAAACCCTAGGATTCAAGCCCTTACTCTGGATGTTTCTGAGTTCGACGTAAAAATCTAAGATTTATAATATGAGTTTAGGTTTGTTACGGTTAGAGATTTTAGATTTAGAGGTTTGAACCTGAGGGAATTTCCCTAATTCCATGTGTATCTGGCAATATAGGAAATCCAGTAATATAGAGATAACGAACCCTAGGATCAAATCCCTAAAACGGTTGATAATTTTGAAGCTTGAACTTAGAAATGTGAACATTAGGGCCCGCCTTAATGTCCACAATCAGAATCATTCCAATAGGACAAAATCTTTCCCTCGTCGGCATATAGGAAACTGGCTTCCTCAAAATACTAAGTTCATAGTTTTAGATTTCTCTTGCTGACCTAAAGCTAGATGAGTTAGGGTCACACATAAGATCAAATTAACTTATGAGAAAACCAAATGGCTATCTACACTTTACATCAAAAGTCGGCCCATGAGACATAGTATGGTTCTAATAACGGGCGGTGCTATACGTTAACCACCCAAGTAACGTGTGCCCATTAATCCGAATTGTGATTCATTTTTCCTTGAGACAATTACACTATGTGGCCCCACAAGATTTTCTGATCTAACACATCACTAAAATAGATCAATCAACGACTTTCTACCTTGAGTCATTGTATAGACTTTACATCTAGTTCATCCATTGGTCCAAATCATGGTCTAACCAAAATTCCTTGCTCATAACTAGGCTTTAATACCTTGAGTCATTGTATAGACTTTACATCTAGTTCATCCATCGGTACAAATCATGGTCTAACCAAAATTCGTTGTTCATAACTAGGCTTTAATAAAGTCTTTTTAAATCCAGTAAAAAAATGGTTGCAGATTGTGGTCAGATTCGACTTTATAATATGACCATTGAAAACATTACATGAAACAATGCACGATTGTCCATGATCTTCATGTTAACGTAATATCTACGGTCTACATATAGTTTTGTTGTTTGAGGTCTCCTTAGATCAAGGTTCATTTTTGCTGACATTTTCGAGGTTCTTTTAGGCTCCTTAATCCTGGTTAACGATGATTTTCAGATGATCATAGCTTCTGGCTAGATCAGTCTTATTGTATCAGGTCAGAAAAGTACCATAAGTCCACATATTACGATATTTTCCAATAAGCACAATCTTTTTAACTACATAAAACGATTTTTTTCTTCTAAAGATGTGTTTTGGGCAGCCATAAGAGATCTAATTCTGGCCCAATCCTAAGCTATTGCAGATCTCGAAATATTTTCATTTAATGGCCAAGATCAACCCATCAACCTTGGCCATTTGGATGTCAAAATCTGTCCATTCATAGCCCCATACTTTAAGCCGTTAAAATCTGATCTTTATGGTCCAGATTCATGTAAGGCGATGATTAGTGGATGATGTTCCAAGTGGTCCATAGATGGCATCCTCAAATGGGTCAGGGACAGTCAAATTTGTTCCAAGCTTGGCCATCCATTATGCTTTGAAATTGATTTGTACTTCAACTGTTGAAAAGAGATTTAGTCGTTCATAACATGCTAGGTCAAAAGAAAAAAGAAGAAGAAGAAGAAATTTCGTAAGTGTTAAGGTTTTTAAAAGAAAAAAAAGGGAAAGTCACAAGTGTTGAGAGTTTGAAAAAAAAAAAAAAAAAAAACAGGGTTTCTAGACATCAAGATCCAGTCGACCAAGTCAATTTGCGGTAGACCTGAAAACACCAAGGTCATTTTTCAAAATTTTGGTCAAGCAAGAACTGGTCGACCAGATGAAAATATGGTAGACCAGGGCCATATCCGGTCGATCGGAATTTTATGGGGCTAGCTTTTTTTTTTTGGATTTTTAAAATTTTCAACTACGCATTTCTATGCGACTTCAAAAATTCATATCTCCTTCGTTATAATTCTGATTGAAGTAATTCAAAAGCTAGATTGGATCTTGAAATCATATAAAAAATATAAAAATTAAAAAAATATTATAATGAGGATGATTTTAGAAAGATTTAGAATCTGTTCAGAAAATTATTGTTTTAAGGCAGCTGGTACTCTGTTAATTTTAATAATTTTTCTACAACTTAAATGGGGCGAAATCTTTTGGAACAATATTAAACTTAATGATGAGCTACCATAAAAATTATAAAAATAATTTAGTAATCAAAAGTTTCAAAAACATTATAAGCAATATACCCCTTAAAATTGACAATTTTTGCAACTACATGTTGCCAATAGATTAGACGTCCCAATTTCATCTTAGAGTTTATTTTACGACGTCTTCTTAATATTTGATTCTTATAATTTTCATCTTTTAGTACTAATGTACAGCCCACGTCGATCTTCACACAAAGATCACCAACTCTCACGATCTTTGATATTCCAGAGTTTTCCATCTTCACCATGCCAAAGTCGCCTCACTTGTAACTGATGAAGAAGTCCCTGTGTGGAGTTGCGCGAAATGACGCTCCCGAGTCTATCACCCAATCGGTGTCTTGACTCGTAGCAGTGCGATAAACGTCGTGATCTGTAGAGAGTATAACCACAACATCGCCATCTGAGGCGACCGCAGTAGAATTTGATTATTGATATTTCTTTTCCTTCTCTTTTCCTTTCTTATCTTCCTTTTCGGTGTGACATTAATTTCGCTAGTGACCCTTCTTGCCACAATTCCAGCACTCAACATCTCTTCTTGTGCTCGACTTGCCTCTAGTTTTATCTCAGGTTTTTCCACCCTTCTTGTTCTTGCCTCTCTCTCATCCTTGTGTCACCAAAGCCTTTTGCTGAGACGACCCCTGGAACTTCCTCCTTGTCTCCTCATTGAAGAGACAATTAGTCACTTGTTCCATTGATACCTTTCTGTCTGGAGCGGAGTTACTTATAGACAACCAATGTGTCCCAACTATCAGGCAACGAGCTAAGCAATAACAAAGCTTGTAGCTCATCATCCAGGACCATCTTCATAGTAGAGAGTTGGTTCACAATGCTACTGACTTCATTCATGTGCTCAACCATGGAAGTATTTTCCTTAAACGTCAGATTTACAAGTCTTCTAATTAGGAAGATTTTGTTGCCAGATGTCTTGCTTTCATACAACCCTTCTAATTTCTGCCATAAGTTAGCGGCTAAGGTTTCCGTAGATACGTGGTGGAACACCGTATCATCCAACCACTGTTTAATAAACCCCACTGCCTTCCGGTTCAACTTTTTTCAATCATTATTAGTGATCATATCCTTCAGCCTAGCCGATTCCTCTGTGATTGGAGCATATATATCTCTATAATAAAGTAGATCCTCCATCTTAGCCTTTCATATAGGCCAGTTAGACCTATTGAGGCTGATCATCCTTGATGAGCTGCCGTCCATAATTCACACAATAAAGTAGATCCTCCATTTTAGCCTTTCATATGGGCTAGTTAGACCCATTGAGGTTGATCATCCTTGATGAGCCATTGTCCATAATTCACAATGATCTCACTGTTCATTTACACAACCAGGACACTCTGATACCACTTTTGTTTGGAGCATTGCACTGAACTTTAAGATCTCGCACCCCAATTACGTGAATTAAGTGATATGATAATGCAATAAAAACAATCAAATCATCAATCACACGAACATAAGAGATTTTTACATGGAAAACCCTCAACAGAGGTAAAAACCAAAGGACCTCGTCCAGATCAACAATCCACTATGTAAAGTAGTGTTTACACAACGATGAAAAGTACATCCCGCTTGGATCCAAGCTTCTTCACCCACATACAAATGGATAACAATAAAAAGGAACTAGAAAACAAGAGATCTTACTGGATTCGATGATGTAGAAGAACCTGAGATGTCGTCTGCACTGTGGATTAATCTTCACAAGCAAAAATCCCTTCTCCACAAGCTTCCTCTCTCTTTCTCTTCCTTTCTTCTTCTTTCTCTCTCTCTCTCTCTCTCTCTCTCTCTCTCACATTGGACGCGTAGAACACTTATTGGAATACCCTTATCTCGATTTGGAAGCACTTATGTAGAACTTTGCAAAAGTTAGAGCCAAAACAGGAAACTGCATATCGACGTCCGCACGCAACATCGACCGGTCAGTCAGGGTGGTCGACCAGTCGAGAATGACAAAAAATAGTCCATCAAAATTTGTGAGAGAAACCCAATAGTCGACAGGTCGGTCGACCAGTTTGGATAGACTATAAAAGTCCAGCATGCAGAGCTCCTCAGGGGCCAATATTAGACTGATCGACAGACCCTACTACTACACAACCTCTCCTCTATCCTAAGGAGGAAAACCCTATCAGATTCCTCGTGGACAGGCCGGCTTGGAAGCAAGCTACCGAAAGCTTTTGGAGGCTCACGTCTACGCCCGGCCGGCCACCTATCCTATCAGCTTGAATTTTAATTACTTACATACAAGTGTGCTATTCCTAAGTAATATTTAAGTGTTTATGATAACTTCAGGAAAAAACAAGAGCCATGATGCCAAGTGCTTAAAATTTTAAACGCAATGACTAAAGCGTGGAGCTAAGATTGGCTAAGTCATCTTTAAATATCATATTGGTCGAACAGTCCTAACCTCTGATTGGTGGACGCTGGATTGTGGAAACAATACCGTTGTGAATTCCCATCGATCGTGTCAAATAATCAAATAACCATAATTTTTTTTTTTTTTTTTTTTGTTCATGATACATCATTTGGAAAGTTTAATCTGACCTAATTGACCTACTTGCATCCAACCCGTCCATTCGTTATGTCCTCATATTTTAGGCTTATATGAAAAAATCCAGGGTGCTGCATCACTTAGGTGGGCCACACTAAATTAATCAATTGGGGGGCTTGGGAAGGTGACGCCCAGGTTAGAAGCTTCCAGATGGAATGTGGACCATATGACATCCAACCCACCAAATATCAGATATTTAAAAAAAAAAAAAAAAAGGTTGGGCAACGTCAGGTAAATATTGTATAGGTTTTTAGCAGTGATTGGACATTGCTCCCTATATTGTGCAGCACCAGAGTTTTGAATAAGGATGATTCTTGGTTCTTGCTGTGAACATGCGAAGTTTCAACTAATACACGGTTTGGATTTCATAAAACATCATGAGTGGGCCCCACATACGTCGAAGATATTGTAACCACCATGCATTCGAATGCATATAACAGTGATCAGATTTCTCGGTGGCGGGAATGGCCCAAGATGTGGATGTCCCAACCAAATTTCCATGGGCTCAACGTCATGTGTCTGAAATCCACTCCGTCAATCAGTTGATACACATCATAAGCATGGTCAATGGACCATCATAGTAGGACCCACCAGTTGGGCGGTCCTGATTCACCCACTGTCAATCCAAATGTATGGCAGAGTGGCGACCGATCTTAGCCGCTAACATGCACCCTTGGTTATATTCATCCTATAATAGGAAAGAGAATTTTGATACTCTAACATAAGGTAATGGTTGATACGCAGGCATCTCGAAATTGCATACGTGGCAAGATATTAGCTCAAACTAAAGCCCTTATAAAAAGAGAGAATTACAATGATTTTATTACCAAACTAGCCGATTGGATGATATTAATTGAACGGTTGAAGTGAAAAGAGCGAACCGTCTGAATTCAGCAAGCAATTGTCCACCAATCAAATGCGAGGAGTGTTCAGGCCAATCTGATTTTGCAATGAAGGCCTATCTACTGTGGGCTCTGCAATTTGAACGGTTTACTTGAGCTGACTTCAATTTATGAGTGCCCGTGTATCAACTATCACACTCTGCCAGACTATCAAATCATGATAAAAAAGCACTAGTTAGAAATAAGCCATGCAAAATCTCACGAAGGATCCTCGCGCGTCTAATATTTAGGCCCAACAGAGGGGATTTGATAGCCTAAATTTTAGATCATTAAATTTTAGATCATTCATGCCACCGCACCTAAGTTAATATGAGCTTATGAATTCACACATTTCCCTCAGCCTCTCATCATTCCTACTCTACTCTCACACTTCAAACTCCGGCATTCCCATACCATCTTCAAACCCAAATATGAAGTCTGTTGTAGTTCCTGTCTTCCTTGTTCTCCTCCTCTGTTTCCATGCAGATAACTTTTTTCATTGACCACTGTAAACGCGGCACCCATGTAATGCAATCTGATCTAACTTTCCAATTCGTGGGTACCGTTGTGGATGGACGGATTGTCCAATCGAGGCCAGTTTTTCATGCTAGGGTCCATCCACAAGGGGCTCTATGGTTTGGACGGTCTGGATTGACGGTTATTTATTTTATGTGTACTTTGAACCATGGTAGTCCACCTGTACGAGCCAAGAACAACCCATGTGCACACCATGCAAGCCGGATTGCGTCCTGCACGGCTTGAACGATAATCCGTTCAGGCAGGGCTCTGTGAGGACACATTGATGTATGGGTTTTATCCACACCGTTCATCCACTTTTCCATATCATCTTAGGAAATGATCCAAAACATAAGATAGATCCAAGCCTCAAGTGGACCACAAAGTGGATATTAAACACCCTCAATCAATTGATACTTGTGTTTTCCCTTCATCTACGCCTAGCTATATGACCTTATCAACAGGTTAGATGGCTAATAAACATCACGGTGGCCCACAGGAAGGTTTCAACGGTGGGTGTCATTATCACCGCTGCTTCATTTGGTGTGGAGCACTTGAACTTTGGATCTGACTCATTTTTTTGAATCGTACTCTAAAATAATCTGTAAAACTGGATGGCTGGTGAGGATAATTACGTGGGTGGGTCCCATGTCCAGTATCTATACCGTAATTTTCTAACAGGGTTTTACTATCTTGAAAAAAAAAAAAAAACAGGTGGGGCAGCTGCGTACAAGATATGCAATTATCGGATGAATTGGTATGGGCAAGAATGCTCAAAGGCACGCTGCGACAGGTTCTGCACCAACAGTCGCCCTTGCGCTGTGGCCGAATGCGACGCTCAATTTAATTTCATCTGCAACTGTTACTACTTCTGTTGACAATCCATATGATGCCACCTCAGTCTTCGACTTGCTGACCTGGCATTCCATCTCACCGTTTATCGTATTGCATAAACAAGTCTTAATAAAATAAGAAGCCTCTTGATTATTATTTTTTATTTCTTGTGTTTGGAACTTTTTTTTTTCTAAGTAATTGAAATGGAAAATTCTTGTGATCCACTCCGTCCAATAGGTAGATCACCATCTTTTCTGATCTTGGTCAATAAATTCATGATGATTCAACACCCAGGTGGGCCACCCCCATGAAATTAAATCTAAATACCTCTAAATTCACGAGGTATAGCTCACTTTAGTTTTGTAATACTTGGATTTTTAGGTAATTCTTTCATGCTGATGAATGGATCGGAAGGCATAAAAACAGCAAGATGGGCCCCTTGTAAAACTAATGGTAGACATCCCATCCTAACGTTTTCCTAAGACGTGGCCTAGATGAGTTCTGGATGGTCATGATTTTTGAGTTGCTAGATGAACATGTGGCAGTGTACTTGATGGACGGGGTGGATCTTTTGAAAATTTCACCAGCGTAGCCTTCACTGTGCGATGTACCTAGAGTAAGTTACGCGAGCGCTGTAAAAAAAGAAATCTAGCCGAGAGGATGTTTTGAAAGCAGCACATGTGTAAATGTGCCTCACGTGTTATCATCCATTGGATGCACCATCATATGTCCACCCAAACTTTAGGAGCGAATCTGAACCATCGATCAATAGCAGAAAGTTGCTGAGACGATATGTTGCGCCCATTGGACGAAGAAATCGGATTGCCTACTGTCACTGTGTAACTTTTATCGTACTGAGTAAACTCTGTGGCCCACTGTGAATGTATGTGGTTTTTACACCAATCCATGCCAATTTGCATGTCCGGTCCATCCATTGATCATCACAAATTATTACACGTTGGGCCACGCATCAAACCACCGTATCTGAGACCATCCATCATTCATCAAAACTCATAACGGGCCCCATGATCACCTGCACCTTGTGCAGGTGTGAAGCCCATCTAATGGACGCCACGTGAACTATGCCATTTTACAAGTGTTAGCCATTCATCTGTCATCAAAATTAGAGGTGATTCGGGCTGAGCCAAGTTAACCCTAGTTTGATTTGACTTGTTTTTTTGTACCACCTCAGTTTGTGGATCAGCTTGGTTTGGGTTTTAACCGACCCATGTAGCCCGAGTTTGGTTTGCTACAAAAAAAAATTGGTTCAAGCAAGGATAGGCTTGGTCGAAAATTTCAAACCGAGCTAGGCCGAGTTCAAGCCGGTGGCAGCTCTTTTTCTTGCTTGTTTATTTAATTAGAAAAGAATTTAAAAAGTTAGGAAAACAAAAGTACAAACGTATCCTACTATATGATGTTTAACATCCTTCGAAGGAGTGCATCTTCAAAATAGACATGTAAGAGTATTTTCCAAACAAAAGTACATGAGCATAATTTTACAAGTGCAATGAAGCAGTGTGCATTCATGTATATGTATTATGTATTATCCATGTAATCATCTATATGTATTATCCACACTGTCCATCTGTTTTACATGTCATTTTAGGACATGGTCCCAAAATGAAATCGTATCCAAAGCTCAAGTGGATCACACCATAGGAAACGGTGTGCTTACAATCTACTAGCCAAATCAAACCGAGCTTAATCAAATCGAGCTTCGAGCCGAGCCGAGCCGGTATTGCCCTAGTTTGAGCTTGGTTTGTTTTTTCAAACAAGCTTGACTTTGAGGCTTGGTTTGGTTTGAACTTCCATTCGAACCAATCCAAGTCGAGCTTTTTCGAACCAATCCGAGCCGAGCTTTCAAGCTGGCTTGGTTTGTGCCCACCTCTAATCAAAATAGATACCCTAATTAGGGATTTAACATTACAAAGCCCTAATTAAGGATTGAATATTGACATTGAAAATAGAAAATTCACGATTGTAAAATGCTAATTCGACTTTGACATTCAATAATGAACAACGCGAAATAGAGAGAGACCTCAAGGAGTGGAGATGGAGAGTGCCTACGTCATCGCATCCTTGGGACATTTTCAAGATAGAGGGGGTAAAGAGAGAGAGAGAGAGAGAGAGAGAGAGAGAGAGAGAGAGAGGTTTGTGGGAAAGAGGGTTCTCACCTCTCTTTTTCCCCTTAGATTTAAATTTTTGATGGCTTCTAGCAGTCGAAAAACTCAATATCCGTTCGTCCACCATGGGTCATCGAATTTTATAGTTGAATTTCACAATTTTTCATGTAGTGATAACATTTGTGGTTGCTTGTAAAGAAGAAGAATGACTAAGATACCTACTGCTAGAACTTTCATATTGGCTAAGACCTACTCAAGTCATATCTAACTTTTGTGATAGTCAGGTTACTCTTTGTCATGCTATGAGTAAAACTTACAATGGTAAGTCTGAAAATGTAAATCTAAGGCATAACTTTGCTAAATGATTGTTCGGAGATGGAGTAATCACAGTAGAATATATTAAATCCATCTTAAACTTAGTAGATTTCTTAACAAAATGTTTATCAAGAGATCAAATAAGGAGAACTACTAAAGAAATGAGACTAAGATCTATAAAGACATGACTTTCACGCTTGATGGTAACCCTATACAAGTTTTAAAATATAATCTAGGTTTAAAGGTACAAACAAGTCGAGTAAGTGACTGAAACATACACTAGAAAATTTTAGGTCTTATTCTAAAAGTCTAGTGTCTGGTTTTGAAATTTTTTATAAGATTAGGTACTAACTCTTAATAGGTCTGTAAGAAGTCTTTATTGAGATAAAGTAAAATCATCTTTGATAGATCTACGTATATAAGTAAAGAAGTGAGGCCGTTTTCGAAGAGATTGGGATTGTCTCTAAAATACTCATGAAATCAGGATATGCACAAGACCATAGATGTGTGAACTTTTTGATCTCCAAGTTATATATAAATAGATATGTGTTATATATT
This sequence comes from Liriodendron chinense, assembly GCA_003013855.2. Taxonomy (NCBI): domain Eukaryota; kingdom Viridiplantae; phylum Streptophyta; class Magnoliopsida; order Magnoliales; family Magnoliaceae; genus Liriodendron; species Liriodendron chinense. The sequence goes on from PVNU02001427.1 coordinate 52,492, forward strand.
TGGTGAGTCATATAAGGTCTTTAGTTCACGACTAATAGGTCACTAAGTACCTGACAAAACTTTAATACATATGCAACTAAAGTAAATTTTCAAATATATAAGATACCTTTACTTATGCACCCGTTTAAACTAATATTCTATATAATCTTATCATTGTTTTTACTTTTGAAATTTTGAGAATTGTTGTGGTTTTACAATAAAAGATAAATTTAAAAAATAAAATTTATTTTTACTAGGTAACTAAATATATTTATTATGAATACTTTCCATAAATAGTCTGTATGACCAGATGATAAGAGGAGGGAGTTTTATTAATAGAACTAATGTTCGAATCTCCACAAGGATAGTGCAAAGCATTGTCAACACTCTTGTAAGGAGCCTAATGAGCCTAAACTTTTTGGCCATTATCTCGGGCACATATGACATTATTGTACACGTGGTAATGGTGCCACGTGTCATGCATGTAGTGGCAGTTATGCTGACTAGGATCTTCATACATGTGGCAATAATTTGTTATTGTTAGATAATTATCTCCATAAAAAAAAGAGACAAAAATAATTTCCTTTCATGGCAAATAACTTACTACTGTGAATAGATGTGGATAATTTGAAGTGGCACTTGTGTGTTTCTCCTGGAATGACACCGTGTCCCTTCAATTTCTATATAGCCAGGACATCATAGTTTAGAGTATTCACTCCATTTTCTTAGATCATCAAGCAGTCGTTTGTCCAATGCTCTTTATTTAAACTCTTTCTGTGTTTTCTTCAGAACATTTTCAAAACTAGAGATATGTTCAACACTTAAATATGTGTAGACACCCCACATTCGGCTACAAGGTTGGTTGAGATAGCTGAATGGATGGAGGTCTATAACCCCAAACCCTATACCCAAAACCCAACCAAACTCGCCCTTGCAAGCCCCAATCCATAGCCCAACTCAAGCTTCAACCCAGTCAACTCACCCCTAAACATCAGCCCGAAAAACCATCAATAGAAAAAACCAATACAAAAATCTTTAAAAAGTCAACTTGGTAAGTCAACACGCTGAGTCAAATCACTGAGTCAACTCACTGGGTCAGACCAGCCCTTGCACCTAGTCTACTCACCTTGTGAAACCCACCTTTCAAACCCTATTGACTCACCCAGTTTCGAGTCGCAGCTTCAGAGCTACTTTGAACCTCGAGCCTGAGGCTTTTTTGCTTCGTGGCCATACGCTCCGAAACTGGAGTAAGGTGGCGTACGGGAGGCCCTCAGATGGTCGCCCGTCCCTATTTACGAAAGCTACCACTTCTCGCAGCTATAAATACCCCGTCTCCCCTTCATTTTTATCATCCATCAGCTTCGAGTCCTCCTCTATGAGAAGCGACTCATTTCCACCCCTTTAGCCCATTTCCTCCATTAAGGAGAGCCCGAGTGAGTGAAGAGTTTAGCCCTGGTCCAACCCAGCCTGACCCTAGTTCAAACCTCTCCAGCTATATAAGTCTCGATCTTAGCCGCTCGAAGCTAACCCTTATGACACCTCTGTCCATCCAGCTACTCTTATACCAGTTTCATCTCATTCGCATCTAGCATAAGTGCAACATTTAGTATTCTTTCAACCCCCCTGCTTATCATTCCACTAAGCACTTGATCGGGTCTTAGCGTATACTTTGAGGCTCGCCGACTTGTTTGGAACTTACTCATCAGAAGCTTTGATTGATCAAACACCCATCATGCATATCGCATAAAGCACCTGTCAGTTCGAGCGTATGCTCTGGGCTTGCCTATCTAAATGGAACCTGCCCATCAGAAACTCTTATTGTTCAACCCATGTACATGCATTGTATCATTCATGAGATGTACGAGGATTAATTCAGACTTTCAAGTATTAGTTCGATTCTATGAAGTAAAGATCGTACTTTGGTAGGGGCAGAGTGTGTGCCTAACACCTTCCCACCCTATAACCGTGATCCCCTACTTCGAATCTCTGACCGCAGATAAAAAAGAGTCATTTTAGAAGAAAAAATCTTTGGATTCCCTTCTCTATCGTTTCTATGGGGTCTAGCTGATTGTATATTTGAAGTAACTGGCAAGTAGTGACTCTGGTCTTATACGAACTCATCCAAACATATCCAATTTAACCCAATGATAACACGACAACCGAAAAATTTCTTGAGAAAGAGGCGAGCCAGTGACATACAACGATTCGTGCAACCCCTTTTCGGAAGCACGGAAAGGCGAGCGTCCACATAATGGTGACTCTACTGGGGACAATGCTAGTCCCACTAGTTGTGATCTAACTTGAAAAACAGAATCCCTCTTATACTTGAAAGTCAATAGTCCTCATGCAATCTCATTTGCATAGCATTTCATCCATAACCCAAAAAAAAATCCCAAAATTAAAAAAAAAGAGTAGAGCATACTTCCCCACCATTACTCCTCCAAACCAAATCACCCTGCCACGTCCAATACAAAATCGTCATGGCTCTCTCATTCCCTGCCCTCAAAATACCTGAGGCTTCCTCTCCACAGTTAAACCCGACAGAATCCATGCTAATTCCTGGTATCCAAGAGCTACAACAAAGTATAAAAGCAATGTAGGAAACGCTTCTTCGGTTCACACAAGCTCAGGTTTCAATAATCAACACCCAGGTTGGCCTAGCACAACAATAACAGCCACAATCTCTTCCAGCCTTCAGTTCATCACAACCACAGTCGTTAGGGTTCATGCTGAACTTTCCATACCCTCCTAATGGGGGCCATCAGTCAAAACAACCCTTGATGTCAGGGCATTTCTTCCAATACCCTCCTATAAATGGGAGCGATTTTCTCTCACATTCCACAACCAGAATTCTCATCCAATTCCAACATCATTTCCTTAATGAGAGTTGCAGTCAATTTCAACATGCTCATGTGATCGGGGTTTCTCTGCAATCTCATTTTCCAGCCTCAGTTCAACAAAGTTTTTATAATGAGAGTAATTATCAGGCCCAACCTCCTTCAAGCATGAATCATAGGAGCGTCAATGACACTAATTATTACGAAAGGGGGCTAGCTCAGGCCTGGCAAGAGGTAAGATCTCCCTCATCTGGTCCCTCTAAAATTGAACAACTCCGAGAGTAGATGCAAGATACGAAGAGAAAGTTGTAGAAGTAACAAGGGGTGGATCTTTCATCCACTAAGTTCAGGGACCTTTGTCCATTTTCCGATGCAATGGTACCTCAAGGCTTTCAGGTACTAAAATTTAAAAGATATGATGGGACAGGGTGTCTTATAGACCACCTGAGATCATTCTGTGGTGAGCTAGATGCTGTAGCAGGCAACAACGAAGCATTGATCCGTCTGCTTTAAAAGTTCCTGAAAGGCGACGCATTAGATTGGTACACGTCACTGGACTACTATCGAATCAAAACTTGGGAACATCTTTCTCAAGCATTTGTCAATTTCTTCGTGTACAATATTAACTCATCACCGAAAAGAGTGGATCTTACTGCCTTAAGACAGAGAAATGATGAGTCATTATCAGCTTACATTGGACGGTGGCGGGCCATGGCCGTTAGAATGAAGACTCCCATCGACAACGAGGAGCAAATCTCCATGATCGTCCACTCAGCAAATCCAAGTATCTCTAGATACCTTATCTCACATCTATATACAAACTTCACCCAACTCATTCGCGCCGGGGAATAAGTCGAAGCTAAAATAAGGGCTGGGATGATCTCCCCTTGGTGGCCTCATCGGGCCTCTCCAGTACAACCGATAGTGGAAAGTGAGCCTACTAGATACGACAGCGATAACGATAGTGTTCCCGTCTCCCATCCAATGGAAGAAGATGATCTTGTCGCCTCTACCGAAGGTGCACTATTCCTCTCTCACCATGGGCAACCGCAGCAACAGAAACAACAACAACCGAGATGGAACCCATAGTTCCCTAATCAAGGTTGGCAAGGGACACCCCCAACCAATCCAATTTCAGAACCCCTCATCCTGCAAGTGGCATCTCTAGTCGGTCCAGCCTCTATAATGCAAAGGGCACCTCCTGCCTATCCAGCTTTCATCAGCCAAGAAGAGCCTCCTCTCTAGTTTATTCGGGCCATCGACTCTAGTTTAGAGTTCTAGCCTCTCATCCTATAAGGGGCACCCCCAGTTCTTTTAATCCCAATCATCTAAGGGCACATCTTGCCCATTTCCAGCCAGGGTCACAATCAGCCCATTCTACTCAACTAAGGGGACGACCTCCCTATCGCAGCATCACTCAGCTAGGGGCACAACCTGCCCACAACATCTATCCAGGGGCACAACCTACCCATTTCTCTAGTAAACAACCAGGGGCACAACTTGCCCACATCACCGTCTTATGCAACACCTACTCCAGCCATTATCCTCTAAGAAGAAGACCCTTCCTTAGATAGCATGCCACATGCCCTAGTAGAGTCGGGGCTCAGCTTCAATTATGTGGCCATTATCGAGGAGGTCAAAGGGGAGATTGATGTCCAGGTTCTAATCGATTCAAAAATATCAACCATCATTCTTCAGGTCTTGAACATCTCAGCTTCATTCCATCTCCTTCCCGATCGAGCCTAGTTTCACAGAATCGGTGTCTCTCTTCAAATTTTCAATGAAGGGTCAAGCACATCTTCAAAGATAAGATGATCACCATCATCACCGATCCCAAACAAATCCTCAAGGTAGAAGCATCCAACTTTCGAGAGCCTACCATCCCAGCCATGGACGTACAACGCTCTAATCGGGATGTTCATGCCAAAGTCTTGAGTTTCACAATGTAAATTACTTCCCTCGTGTATGTCTCATTAGATCGAACTACGTCTTCCTTCCTGCCGAGTGTCAAACCTTTTACTCTCAGCTTGAATATTAAGACTCGGCCCAAATCATGGAGGTTCAAGAAGATGTGGATAGAAGAAGACTGCGATATCAGCCTATTCGGATTAGGAAACCAAAGCGCAGAGATATCAGGAGAAGACAAAATCGTCAAGAAGAGGGCAATCCCTGCATCTACACACCAATCCAGTTTATCAATGCAGGGATTGTCTACCCTGATGATGGTCTGGATTCTACCTTCGATGATTAAGCGAGTAGATTGAGTCCGATAAAGTTGCCCAAAGGAGACTCAAGCAAGGGGCAGGAATTTCACTCAATGGACTGGACCACAGTCCTGGTCCCACCTCAGCCAAATGAACCGGAAGAGCTACAATACACCGGGGATGAGCCAGGAGAAATCGCATCCAATACTGACTCGGAGCCTAATTCCAGATCTATCATGGCATTTGGGCGCGATGATGAGGGTTGGCCTACTGATCTTTCTAGTTCTGCCTCCTGAGGGGAAGGAGTGCGGGGCAGTAGTAAGTTTGTAGCCCCATGACGACCAATAAAAGTCGACAGTTCTCGACTCCCCGGGCCGAATTAGGCAACCCCTGGTTTGCATCGCCGTCTTGCTCGAGGTTCTAAAAAAAACTTTAAAAAAATCAGAAAATTAAAAAACCCAAAACACCAAATATTTCAAAATTTAAAAAAAAATATTTATATTTCACAGAGTCCAAAACTTTAAAAAAATCCAGATATTCACAAAATTAAAAAAAAAATCAGAAAATATTTCAAAGTAAAAAAAAAAATCAGAAATCTTTTAAAAATCTGAAACAATAAAATGTCAAGTCTATCTGTCATAGCACTTGAGTATGAAGTTGACTCATATGATTTCAATCTAGAGTTGGATTTCAAACTCAAAGGTTTGGACAAAGCCAAATAATGTGGAAAATGATGAGCCGACTCTTGAGCTAGAGGGTCTCCTCGAAAAGTTCAAGCCAAAAGCCAATGTTATCTCAAAAAATTTTAAAATTGTAAACCTAGGATCTCTTGAGACCCATAAGGAAGTGTGCATTAAGAATCATTGTCCTCGAAAAATAAGCAGAGAATGATTGAATTTTTTAAGTCATGACTTCTAAATCTTGCGTCTTATAAAGACTTATCCGGACTCGATAAAAAACTCATCAAGCTTATTAAGAAGATGCTGCCAAGTCTATGTTTGCATTCCATGCTGGAGTATGCGACTTGACGAATGATCGGAGAAACCTCGCGGCTCGATAAAGACAAATTGCTATTAACACGTCAGAAAGTACTTTAAGTGTCAGCGGCATGTACACCAGATTCATGTGTGTGATTCGAAACTCTACAACCTGATAATGCTCCAGTTATTCATTGTACGAGGTATCTACATCAGCAGAAAGATTGACTCGGCAACATCTAGCTGACATGGGCATATACTTGTGACAATCAATTACTTCATAAAGTGGATGGAGGTAACATTCTGATATCGCGTGATAGTTCTCATGAAGAATGATATCATTAGTTGTTAAGGGTTCCCACATGCTATCAACATTGGCAATGAGACACCCTTCGGAATCTAAGGATGAAAGATTTCCTCAAGAAAATTAAAATCAGAAGACATGCCTACAAAGTTCAAGTCAAAATCCTGTCAACATGAAGCTAATAAAGAATGAAGTTGAAGAAAGAAAAGTCATATTAGATTTGCAGCGAGCATCGTCGCATCTATCAGACTCAAGGGGTAAGGCCTAAGGATTAGAGAAGTTCTTCTGGGAGGCACCGTTCGACTCACCAACCTGAGGGGCAAGGATCTTCCAGAGCCAATTAATGCCGACAATGTGAAAATCTCTCACATGTAAGCCAATCCAACCTTATCAAGAGTTACATTAGTAGAGATGAAGTTAAGAAGTCAAGGCTTAGACCTCTGAGAATCACTACAGACCAATAAGGGTTCCAAATAAAGGGTTCAAAAGTCAAAGCAAAAGGAAGAGAAAAAAAAAGAATAGAGTAAAACAAAAGGGAAAAGAAAAAAAGAGGCATGCAACCCAAGAAAAGAACAAAAATCAACCCAAGAAACACATCCATCCATCCACCTAAGAAGGGTCTGTAGTTAAGGCCGACAGCTCTGTCATTGTAACTTAAGATAAGGGCTGAAAGGTTGCCATCGGCCGGCAACAACGGATTTCCAACCTCTTGCCTCTACGTTTATCTAAAAAAATCAAAAGAAAAAATGTGCCTAAACAAAAAGAGCGGAGTGAAAATTCGAAAGGGCGCTCTGAGTAAAAACAATGGGCACGCAGGGAACTTGGTGAAAATCCGAAAGGGTGCCAAGGGTAAAAAAAAAGCACAGTTGCCAAGGGGCAGGCAAGATCAAATACCCGGGACGTAGTGAAAATTCGAAAGGGTGCCACGGGCAAAAATGTTGGGCAAGCCGGACGTGGTGAAAACCTAAAAGGGCGCTGCAGGTAATAATGGCTAAGAAAAAAAGGAAGCAAGTACATGAAAGATCCATGTGACAAAAGATTCAATGGAAGCAAAGAGGGTGGCCATGAATCGATAATTCTTTTAAGCTCTGCCCAAACTCTAGGAGAAGGATACCATTATGCACTACTTTAAGGGATCAGGAACCTTAGTGAACGATTGGAAAGTAGAGTATGACTTCTAGCTAAGTCAAATATTCTGATTCCAACATCTAAAAGTACAAATCCAAATCACGCACAGATAGATAAGCACTTGGCACAAATTTTCATTCCATGTATGATTTGCCTACTTAATTATTTAAAAAGAATTTTTTTCAAGAAAAAATTTCTTTTATATATATATAAATCATAGAAGGCTTTTGAAATAAACATAATCCAATCCTCCAGTCAACTCGCGGAGTGCCTCCTGCAAACGCCCTTCTCGTGGTCATTCCTCCCAAAAGGTAAGCGTCTCTCCCCCTGCTCCAATACTTCAATCTTTTTGCTAAAGTGCTTTCTCTCCTCACAGGTGTTGAAGCTCCATCAACTACAAAGTAATCTCACCCGCTGGTATAAGACAATGTGCAAAGATGGGTAGTTGGCGTGCAATAGCCATTAGGATCACTGTGTCAATGAAGAGCACACCAGAAGCCAAATAGAATGAGGTAAGTATGCATTTCCAATAAAACTGGTCTCAACCTCGAACATTCGGTATGAGATTCGGGTTATTCCAAAAAAATAAAATATATACTTCAAAAATCCCAAAAACCTGGGTTCGAAGACCTTAAACTGCGTCGAGATTAAAATTTCGAGAGATTTCCAATAAAACCGGCATTAATCTCGACCACTTGGATCAAGATCTTATGACCTGGATCTTTTCTAAAAATAAAAAAAAAATTATTTCCAGCATGTACAAAATTTGGGTCCGAAGACCTTAAACTATGTCGGGATCAAAATCCCAAGAGATTTCCAATAAAACCGGCATTAATCTTCACTGCTCAGATCATGATCTGATGACCCAGATCTTTTTTTTTTAATGTATTTCTAACATGTACAAATTTTGGGTTCGAAGACCTTAATCTACATCGGGATCAAAATTAAAACCGGCATCAATCTCGACCGCTCGGATCAAGATTTGATGACCCGAATCTTTTCTAAAAAAATAAATAAAAAGAAATGTATTTCTATCATGTACAAATTTTGGTCTAAAGACCTTAAACTATATTGGGATCAAGATCCCGAGAGATTTCATAATAAAAACCATCATTTGATCTCGATCGCTTAAGGTGGGGTCCGATGGTTCGGATCTTTCCAAAACAAAAAAAGTGTCGTATTTGCATGTACATATATTTGGTCCGAAGACCTTAAACTACACTAGGATTAACTTCTCGGGGGACTTTTTTGCTTCCAACAAAAATCGGTATTGACCTCGACCGCTCAGATCGAGGTCCGATAGTCCAGATCTTTTCAAAAAATCACAAAAAGAATGTATTCTTAGCATGTGCATATTTTCTGTCCGAAGACCTTAAACTACACTGGGATTAACTTCTCGGGGGGACTTTTCTGCTTTCAACGGTATTAATCTCGGCACTTCGAGTCAAGGTTTGATAACCCGGATCATTTCAAAAATACCAAAAATCTTTTAAGCTTTCCATAAAAGTCAGTACCAATCTCGACCACTCGAGTTAAGGCATGAAACTTTCAAAAAAAAAAAAAGATTTACCATCTGAGTTTAGCTGCACAAATCTATCCCAAGAGGTCCGAAGACATAAAACTACACTGGATTAACTTCTCGGGGGCTTTCTTTCCCAACCTGTTCCGGACATGACTGACACTTGATCGTACGCGTCCAGAGTTCTCTAAACAGGTAAAGGCTGAGGCAGGCAGAACCCCGTAATCCTGTTCATGTTGAATGCACCGTGATAGACGACCTTGACTTGGAAATCGCTGTTGAATCTGACGGATGTTCCCTGTTCCTAAAACTCATGAAGGGGATTAAGGCAGTTAGGAGATGAAGCACACCCTCACGGAATTGTGAGCAGCATAAGACCCCAAACTAGATTGATAAAGGGAAATGTGAAGACGTGACTCATTTTGTGGCCGAAGGAGTCTGTCAGACGATACGTGGTCTATGTGCATTGCACATGAGGAACAGGCAACTTCGTGGGTGTGTTGACTGAAAACCCTCAATCTCCTCATCCGAAGATGTAAAACTACGGCACTTAACTGTGTGAGACTCGTCTTACTCGCTGACGTAAAATTGATCGGGTGCCTTACCAGCAATAGAAGCTGAAAGTGAATGAACTGTGTGAGACTCGTCTTGCTAGCTGACGTAAAATGGATCGGGTGCCTTACTAGCAGTAGAAGATGGAAGTGGATGAACTGTGTGAGACTCGTCTTGCTCGCTTACGTAAAATGGATCGGGTGCCTTATTAGCAGTAGAAGCTGGAAGTGGATGAAAATTCCATACCTTTCCCTGTATTTTAAAAAATCCACCAAAACATTGCAAAATCATCTTTTAAAATAAAAAAATATTTCTACTATTTTCAATAACACCGATCTTCATCCTGACCACTCAGGCAAAGACTCGAATCAAATATCTTCAAAATCACAAAATATTTCTACTGTTTTCAATAACACCGATCTTCATCCTGACCACTCAGGTAAAGATTTGGATCAAATATTTACAAAAATTATAAAAAATTATCACTATCCCCAGCACAGCACTTCAGAAGTCTCGAACTCCACTCACCCACTTCACAATTTGGGATGAAGGATCCGATCACCCATAAATTGGAATCTTGAACAAAATTGGCGACCAAACACCATCTTAATCACATCCATTCCCCAGAAGAGTACCTTAAGGTTGCAACCTAGAACCTCCTTCATCCATTCCCAGCAACAAATGCAACAGTGTCTTGGGATGATGGACCCGATCGACCACGGGTCAGGATCTTGATTAACCCGCTAACCAAACATCCGCATTAAAAAGAAAATCTCCAGGGAGCAAAACTCCACAAGTAATAAGTTCAAAGTTCTCTACATCTTCAGCAAAAGTAGAATCATTGAACGAGAAGAGAATGAGCCAAACCATGTATCCATCATCAAATATGCATCCATATGCATCAGCAGTCATCGCATCAATCATCATATTTACTTGCTTTCAAAATAAAAGTCGGTTAGCCAAAGACCCCATAGGCATCCCGAGTGGAGGCACGTGCAAGCCAGATTTCCTTTTCAAAAATCCCTATTTACAAATAAAAACCCTACAGAGTATCACTCCTTAGAGTGGGTATCTTTTCAAAATCCAAAAATATTTTCTCAGTAGAGCGTTCAGCCTTCAAAACACTAAGAGATCTTCTATATTTCTGAGTAGGAGCCGATACAAAATCAAATAAGATCCTATGTCTCGCAGTTTCCCCGCGGACCATCAGATCCAATGCACTCAAAGTACGGTCGAACTGAACTCCAGTGTCAGTGCGGTCGTACCAAATGCCAAGATATGAAACAGATGAAAGCCAAAAGGCTTGGTCAAAGAAACCATCTGAACGATGGAAACAAATTATAACCCAAGTATCAAAACCAGAAGATTGGGTGGAAAAAGTTCACCAGCACATACCTGGGCTTAGATGCCTGAACTACCTTGATTGAGTCCAAGTCGGAGTAGTAGATCACCCGTAAGGCCGCCAAGACGCAGGGCAGCTAACCACTTTGACAGTTAAGCAAAACAAGTACTCCTGGAGTGATCCGGGAAAGTAACGATAATCAATTTGTAATGACCCAGGTTTTCGAAATAATTAAAATAAAATTTTAATTAATTATTTAGTAAATTACGTGATTTATTATGTTGATAAATTAATAATAAACAATCTGTAGGGAATTAGTATAGTATCCATTTATTAAAGTTGCTCAAAATAAACCCTAGAACAGCGTAGAAGTGTCGGATCTTACAAAACTCATAAATTTACAATAATTACGAAAATGCTATTAGTTAAACTTAAGTTAAACTGATGATTTTAAGTATGCCAGTTTCTAATGATCAGTTTCATGCCAAACTTCATATAATAGTTTAGGGGCATATTTTAACCGTACACGTCAAATTTCGGCCCTCCGATCATCCTACAAATGCCCTAATCAGAAATCGGGCCATAAGTGGGCCACCTTATCTCAGATCTGCTTCATTTTTGGTGTCATCCCCTAAAATTATGTGACTGAACTATTGGATGGATTAGATTTGTAACATTCATCATAATAAAATACGTGTAATCGCGTTAACGGCTGTCCGTTCTTCTTCAACTCTGCAACAGCGTTAACCGCTGTCCGTTCTAGCCATCCACGCCGTCCATTTGTGGGCCCCATGTGGCACATCCAAACCGTCCAACCGTTTTCTCTTTGTCATGCCAACACTCCTCTTGAGTTTTTCTTCCACCAACTGAGAAACGAAGCCTCTTCAATTCATCGTTAAAAATAAAGAATCCCAAGATCTCTCTATCTACACTGAATGGACGTCCGAAATTCGCGTCATCACTGTCGTGTGGACCCCACCTACCATCCCTACGGTTCCTAAGCGATTTATTGAAAGAAAATCGGACGAGGTGTGTGCCAGGCGGTGCCAACCCAAAAACCAATCCTTCTTGAAACCGGATTCACCATCCAACGACTTGAAACCTTCTGTAAAACCCCCATAGACATCCCTGCCTCCTTCAGAGAAAACGCCAAAGAGAGAGACGTTGGAGAGAGAGAGAGAGAGAGAGAGAGAGAGAGAGAGAGAGAGAGAAGAGAGAGAGGGAGTGAGACACTAGAGAGAGTGAGAGAGAGTGAGGGTGGTTCGGCTGCAACCTGCTACTGCTGGAGTGAATTTCCAAGCCCAGAAAAAGAAGAAATAAGAAAGAAGAAGAAGAAGAAGAAGAGAAAAGAAAAAGAAAGAAGAAGAAAGAAAAAAGAAGAAGAAGAAAACAAAATGTGAGTTATTTCTCATATGGTTTTTCTACTATGTAATCTTGGTTTATTTCGATTAGTCTCTGATTATTTTTAAATATTCAAGTTAAGTTTTCTTACTATTGTGAGATTTAATTATGTGATTTAGAATTGGTTTTATCTGAATGACGATTGAGAACTCCAGTTAGAGTTAATTTTGAGATTGTTCCTCTGAAGATTTAAGTCTGCCACGTTTGAAAGTTTCAGGTTGCATATTGTGAAATCCCGATATTTTTGGATTGTGAACATGGCTTCAATTATGGTTAATTGTTGGAATTTAAGTGTCGTTTCGTATTTGATCCTTAATGAATGTGTTTGTGATGATTTTGATAAATCATGGGAATTTTGTTATATATTGTGGGAATTATATGAATACTTGTAGTTATGATTGTGATTTGGTGCCTTTGGGAAAGGCTGGAAAGCTCATGCTTTGTTTGAATTATTTGGGAAAGGAATGATATGAATCATGCATTCTATGTGACTGAGAATTCCAGTATGTGGTTAATCACTTGGGTTGATTTTTGGTTGAGCACACGTGAGTGTTGCGATAGACCGTTGCTCCATTGATCGAGGCATGTTGGGTGAGCACCCAAGTGTGTGCAACAAACTAGCTACGAAGGCCAGGTGGAGGCTCTGTTGATCGAGGCCGGTTGGGTGAGCACCCAAGTGTATGTAACAGACCAACTACGCAGGCCAGGCGGAGGTGTGGGACAGTTCGTGATCCAAGTTGGCTATGCCTCTAGGGACCGATGTTCTAGGATGATAGTGTTAACCAACTGGATGTTCTGTTGATAACCGTACTGAGATTCTTGAGATACACTTGCATACCTTGCATCATGTGCATGTTTAAGAGATTTTGGTTGGAGAAATTATCATTAAATTTGTAATGATTTGTATTTTAGTGGTTATGTGGTTTCCTATATTGAATTACATGTGTTAAACCGTATGAGATTACTCACCGGTTTTTATAGCTGACGCAGTGTTATGCAATTAACCGTAGTGACAGGTGTTGATTTAGAAGACTTCGAGGAAGTGGTGCCAGATGAGGGAATACTCTAGAAGATTTTTGGAGCATTGATTTATTTTGATTTTTAATTTGGAAGTATTGATGTAATAAGGCCCATTAGATGGCCATTAGTTTAGACAGTTTGGAACAATTTCGTAGACCCATTGATTAATAGGTAAATTTTTAGAGTTTGGTTTATTTTGATTCTATATATTTGGTACCATGTAAATGGAAAAGAAAAATATCAGTTGTGATTGTGAAGGATTCATTCATTATTTACATAACACCCTTGATTTCGAAATTTGAGTTTATATACTCGAGTGTCGAATTTTGGGGGCGTTACACAATTATAGGGTCAATATCCTCGTAAGATTACATTGACACAGAGGCTCTACTGTACCTTTTTAATGTTATTACCGATTGGGAATGGAAGGGTTGCGATTGGGTACCCAAGTTGCAGCTGATGTAGGGACAATCGCAATGTTTTCTCCAAACTCCCGCGGTATGTGCGAGTTATCTATTTCCAGACAATCAATTGACTTAGATACAAATGTAAGCAAAGATTCCAGACCACGATCTATGAATGATCGGGTCAGAAGTGGGGTGTCCACTCGCTTTGACATTCGGCTGCAAGCAACCTCTGCTAAAGAGGGGCATCTGTAGACACCCCACCTTCGGCTACAAGGTTAGTTGAGATAGCTAAATGGATGGAGGTCTATACCCGCAAACCCTGTACCCAAAACCCAGCCAAACTCACCCTTGCAAGCCCCTATCCATAGCCCAACTCAAGCTTGAACCTAGTCAACTCACCCCTAAACATCAGCATGAAAAACCATCCATGGAAAAAACCAATACAAAAATCCTAAAAAAGTCAACTTAGTGAGTCAACCAGCTGAGTCAAATTACCGAGTCAACTCACTGGGTCAGACCAGCGCTTGCACCCAGTCGACTTTCCTTGTCAAACCCATCTTTCAAACCCTGTTGACTCATCCAGTTTCGAGCCGCAGCTTTGGAGTTGCTCCAAACATCGAGCCTGAGGCTTTCTTGCTTCAGGTTCGAAGGCCATACGCTTCGAAGTTGGAGCAAGGTGGCCATACAGGCGGGCCTCTGAGGGCCGACTGTCCCTAGTTACAAGAGCTTCCACTTCTCATAGCTGTAAATACCCCGTCTCCCCTTCATTTTTATCATCCATCAGCTTCGAGTCCTCCTCTGTGAGAAGCGACTCATCTCCACCCCTTTAGCCCATTTCCTCCACCAAGAAGAGCTCGAGTGAGTGAAGAGTCTAGCCCTGGTCCAGCCTAGCTTAACCCTGGTTCAAACCTCTCCAGCTATATAAGTCCCGATCTTAGCCGCTCGAAGCTAACCCTTGCGTCACCTTTGTCCATCCAGCTACTCTTATACCAGTTTCATCTCATTCGCATCTAGCATAAGTGCAACATTTAGTATTCTTTCAACCCCCCTGCTTATCATTCCACTACAAGCACTTGATCAGGTCTTAGCGTATACTTTGAGGCTTGCCGACTTGTTCGGAACTTACTGATCAGAAGCTTTAACCGATCAAACACACATCATGCATATCGCATAAAGCCCATGTCAGTTCGAGCATATGCTTTGGGCTTACCTATCTGATTGAAACCTACCCATTAGAAATTCTTACTGTTCAGACCCATATACATGCATCATATTATTCATGAGAATGTATGAGGATTAATTCAGACTTTCAAGTATTAATACGATTATGTGAAGTAAAGATCGTACTTCGATACGGGCAGAGTGGGTGCCTAACACCTTCCCACCCTGTAACCGTGATTCCTTACCTCGAATCTCTTACCGCAGATAAAAAAGAGTCATTTTAGAAGAAGGAATCTTCGGATTCCCTTCTCTAACGTTTCTACAGGGTCTAGCCGACTGTAAATTTGAAGTAACTGGCTAGTGGCGACTTTGGTCTTATAAAAACTCATTCAAACATATCCAGTTTAACCCAACGATAACATGACAACTGAAAAAGTCCTCGAGAATAAGGCGAGCCAGTGGCAAACAACGATTCGCGCAACCCTTTTTCGAAAGGGAGGGTCGGGAGTGCGGAAAGGCGAGCGTCCACAAAATGTAAATTTTTGTGTTGAAATTTGGACATGTGAGTTCATTGTATACTGAAGACTATTTGTCATTTTTCTTCTTTTGCACTTCCTATTATCTTTAGAAAAGTGCAGCAAATTTGTCTTGAGAAATTAACTATTCAAGTTGAGATTGAATCTGCTAAATCTAATTGTCTTGTTACCTAATATTCTATCCTCCATTGTGTACTATATTACTTCTTTTCCAACAATAAATTCCAGTGACTCTTGTCACTTGTTATTCTTATGCTATTTTCTTTTAGGATTTTTGTTTTGCTTGCATCAATTATGTATAGGTGATTTTCCACAATTAATGGAGTTAAAGCCTAAGGTTGAAAAGCCTTTTTAGTACAAGATGGGTGTTGGCATTCATATTTCAATTTTTTAAATGGTTTGATCAAATTCTAATAAATTTAATGTAATAAATTTCAATGGATATGATTATGTAATGATTTCCCATGCTCTTTAATTGCGATTAAAGAAAAAGAAAAAAAATTGGTAGATAAACGATGGTATTTTTTTAGAAGAAACTAGTAACCATAGTAGATTTTTTCTTCCACTAGATGATTTAGTGTAGTTTAGCACATCCAATTACACCATTATAAAACGTTTATGGGACGAATTACAAAACTAGTACAAAGAAAAATTAGTGTTAAATAAAATTTTCCTTTGATAGTAGCAATAGATTATGAAAATGAAAGAAATATCCTCTTTGCTAGAAAACTTGATTTAATAAGTTGGTTAGCAGATTGACAACGATCTATGTAAAAGTTGACAACAAATGAAAGGTTAATCTTCTACTTTGTTTAATGCTAGATTTGTGAAATTATTTGATTATGACCATTAGCAATGATCTAGATCTAAATATGAAAAGTTGTG
This sequence comes from Liriodendron chinense, assembly GCA_003013855.2. Taxonomy (NCBI): domain Eukaryota; kingdom Viridiplantae; phylum Streptophyta; class Magnoliopsida; order Magnoliales; family Magnoliaceae; genus Liriodendron; species Liriodendron chinense. The sequence continues at coordinate 68,744 of PVNU02001427.1, forward strand.
TTCACGTTGAATATTGAATGGTCTCATGGAAAAAGACTAAGGGAGTTGCCAATGATGGTATAAAGGCCAAAGAAAACTCTATTGAAAAAGGTACTAGTAGGAGATATTAGATAAAATACAAGTCGAGAGTGCAAAAACAAGAAAATTACAAAATTGTGGAAAGAAAGGCCATTCTTGAAGAATTTTAACAAATTAGTTGAACAATCTTAAGCTTTGATTTGTAGACACTTACTTATTGAAATAGGACCATTAAATACTTTTTATTTTTAATTATCTTATAAATGTCTAACAATCCAACAGTATAATAATAAAATAAGCGCAATTTTTGGTTAATGATAAATTTGAGTTGGGAATTATAATTAGACATGACTTTAATTTAATTTAGACGTAGCTTTAATTTAATTACTTGCTTGCAGGTATGCTATTTCTAAGTAACATTTAAGTGTTTATGATAACTTCAGGGGAAGAAGAGTAGACATAGTTTTAATTTAATTACTTGCATGCAGGTGTGCTATTTCTAAGTAATTTGTAAGTGTTTATGATAACGTCAGGGCCAAGCTTCGACCGGAACTGCTCATTGCTTTTGGCCGCCTTATTCTGTCACCTAAGATCTAAGTCAGTACCGTCAAAGATCTATTGATTCTACGCGGATGGGACGACCTGGAAGCAAGCTACCAAAAGCTTCTCGCGACTTGCTTCTACGCCTGGCCTGCCGCCTATCCTATCGTCTTAGATTTTAATTATTTCCATGCAGGTGTGTTCTTTCTAAGTAATATTTAAGTTTTTATGATAACTTCAGGGAAGGTGAGTTATTATGTCAATTGTAACTGTTGGATTGAAAGATAATGAGGTAAATCCATACATCATCATCCAAACCATGCATCCATGCAACCATTGTGTCGCATCCATCCACGCATGTAGCATCAAATTTGTGCATCCATTGCATTAATCATGATCTTTTATGTTTTCAATAAAAGCTGGTTAGCCTACAACCCCATTGGTATCCCTAGTGGAGGTAAGTGTAAGCTGAACTCTCATTCTCAAAAAATAAAATTTTTACTCCTTACAATAAAAACCCCATGGAGTATCACTTCCTAGACTAGGTCTTTTCGAAAATCCAAAAAAATATTTTCCCAGTAGAGTGCTCGGCCTCCGAAGCACTAAGAGATCTCCCATATCTTTGGATGGGAGTCAGCGCAATCAAATAAGATCTGATGTCTTGTAGTTTCCCCGGAGATCATAAGATCCCAATGCACTCAGAGTACGGTCGGCCTGAACTCCAGTGATAAGACGGTCGTACCAAATGTCAAGGTATGAAAATGATGAAAGTGAAAAACTCGATCAAAGAAGCAATCTGAACAGTGTAAACGATGAATTGTAACTTAAGTGTTAAAACCAAAAGATTGCATGGAAAAAGGTCACTTGCACATAAGTAGTCCGGGATGCTTGCGGAACTTGATCGAATCCAAGTCGACATAGTTAATCTCTTATAAGGCCGCAAAAAGCGTAGGGCAGCTAACTACTATGAGGATCAAGAAAAATAAATAATCTTGGGGTGGGAAAGCAACGAGCCATCTAGTACTAGCACCAAGTCAGCACCCTCACAAAGCTTCTTAGAGCATAAGGGCTCTGCTAGACTATTTCCTTCCGATGTTACTACCGATCGAGAATGAAAGGTTTGCGATTAGGTACCCAGGTTGCAGCTCATGTAGGGACAATCACAACTCTTTCTCCAAATACCCACAGTATGTACGAGTTATCTGTTTCCAGACAACCAGCTGACCCAAATACAAAGGCAAGCAATGATTACAGACTATGATCTATGAATAACCAAGTTAAAGGTGGGGTGTCCACTCGCTTTGACATTTGGTTGCACACAACCTCTGCCAAAGAGGGGCATCTGTAAACACCCCACCACAGGCTGAAAAGTTGATTGAATGACTGGATGGATGGAGGTCCATAACCCCAATGCATAACTCAAACCCTAGGTCCAAGCCCAACCAACTCAACCAACCCATATCCAAAACCCTAGATCCAAACCAAGTCCAAACCCAGTTGACTCACCCATTTTAACTCTAATCCATAACCCCAAGTCCAAGCTAAACCCAGTTAACTCACCCTAAATCATAGGCCTAAAAACCACCCTTAGGAGAAACTAGGCAAAAAATCCCTGACAAGTCAACTCGGTGGGTGGGCCGACTTAGAAGCAAGCCACTAAAAGCTTCTGGTGACTCGCTTCTACACCCGCCATGCCACCTATCCTATGGGCTTGGATTTTAATTACTTATATGTAGGTGTGCTATTTCTAAGTAATATTTAAGTGTCTATGATAACTTCGGGGAGAAAAGTTATTATGCCAAGCACTTAAAATGTTAGGCGTTGTGATTAAAGCGTGGAGTCAAGATTGGCTAAGTCATTTTTAAATATCATAATGGTGGAACAATCCTAACCTCTGATTGGTGGACACTGTTTTGTGGAAACAATATCGTCATGAATTCCCATCGATCCTCTTAAATAATCAAATAACCATAATTTTTGGTTCGTAATACAGCATTTGAAAAGTTTAATCTGACGTAATTGACCTAATTGCATCCAACCCGTCCATTCATCATGTCCTCATATTTTAGGTATATATTAAAAAATCCAGCGTGATGCATCACTTAGGTGGGCCACGCTAAATTGATCAATCGGGGGCATTGGGGAGGGTGGCGCCCAGGTTAGTAACTTCCGGATGGAATGTGGACCATATGACATCCAACACGCCAAATATCAGATATTAAAAAGGGAATTTTACAAAATAGTACCTCATTAATTTGTTATATACATTCCAGTGCCTTTTTCAATTAAGTTTTCAATAAGCTACCTCATTAATTAAGTTGTTATCAAATGGGTACCACCCCTTTAATGACTATCACAAAGTTAATTTACCATCTGTTATAGGCAAAATGATGGAGATAAGATTTCACGCGGAAATGCCCATTTCGCTCTCGCTCTCGAGATTATATGATCGAGAGTCGAATATTGGATAAGTGCGGGACGTCCATTCGACTCTCGAGATTATATGATCGAGAGTCGAATATTGGATAAGTGCGGGACGTCCATTCGACTCTCGAGATTATCTGATCGAGAGTCGAATGTTTGATAGGTGCGGGACGACCATTCGACTCTCGAGCTCACCTAATCAGGAGTCATAGATTAAAAAATACGGAGCAGCTATTCGCAAGTCTCGAGTCTTCATAACCGATAGTCAAATACGACAAAGCTCGATCCGCGAACAGACCTTCTCACAAGTCGTTGAAAGACGTTACATCCAAAATATGTACTTGGACTCGCGACCACATTTTAACCTGCGAGCAGCTTTCCTGCGGGTTACAACCAGTTCGGAGGCTATGACTCCAACTACGGGCGTCTCCTTCCTTTTCGGAGGCCATGACTCCAACTATGGCTTCCAGCCGGATTTCAAGGGATTACCATCAAGGGGCGTGATTGTTGGAATAAGTCATTGGGTTGGATCTGATTAAAAAGATATGATCTTATCCCACGAAATCAGCGAATTCTCAGTATCGTATGCGACATCAATGGGATTTCGACATCTCACGTAACAGATTGGATTGCTTCAGATCTATATAAAGGGGTGGCTCCATTGAGAGCAGGTACGTACACATCATTCAATCTTGGTCCCGTTTACTTGGCTTCTCTTCTTACTGTGGCCTAACTTAAGCATCGGAGGGCTAACGGCTGGACCCCAGCCACCCTTATTTGCTGTCTTGCTTCAGGTCTGGTGGTGAAAATTCCGGCTGGAGTGAAGGAGAAAAGCCGGAGGATCTCGTTACAAAATTTGACATTAACAGTTTGGCGCCGTCTGTGGGAACGACTTGATCATCAAAATCAATCGTGTTAACCACCGATCAAAATCCTTCGGTGATGCCTCCTAAAAAGACTGTTCATCCTTCAACTTCGAGGCAGGCACCACCTCCGCCCGGTGAGACGGAATCCGCACCTGCCCTCCCACCTGTTCCGACGGATATCCCTCAAGGAGCCCCAAATATGCCATCAACAAATCCATTATTGGAGGCCTCTGGAAATCAGGATGATGTCCTACGATTCCTCGGGAACACTCTCCTAACTCTAAACGCCGGAGTTCAGGCACTGTCAAATCGGCTTGATCAGCACTTCCCTGAACCGCAAAGACAACCCTCCGAAGGGTTACCACCGCCACCCATACCAGTTGCTTCCAGACATTCTATGGATGAACCACAGGTCCCACCACTTGGCGGCCATCCCCCTGTGCCGTCTCCACATTCTATACATTCCAGTTCGTCTCGACAACCTCAACCGCAAGGCTCCACCGCCGAAACGTCTAGCTATACCTTGCCATGGGAAGGAGATCTCAAAAGAATCCAAGATCGTTTTGATGTCATGGAGCAGAGATACCAGGCAAATCGGCCATCTGCTGTCATGGCGGCAATACATCAATCTGAATCTCCCTTCACAAGCGAGGTCATGGAAGCCCCGTTGCCCAGAAAGTATCGAACGCCTGTTATCCCTCCGTATACAGGCATTGGCGATCCTCTGGAACATCTGGAAACATATAGGTCCCTCATGGAGTTGGAGGGACATGGTTCAGAAATCATGTGTAGGGCTTTTCCCCTTACATTGAAGGAAGCGGCTCGTACGTGGTTTCGGGGGTTAAAGCCTCTTTCCATCAGTTCCTTTTCCCAATTATCGGAGATATTTCTTTCTGTAACACCCCGTATTTTTAGTATAAATTTATTTATTTATCAATTTATTTACATATTTATTTAATTATTTGACATTAAATAAACCCCACGTTTTAAGTAAACTAATTTTCCATGTTCCGTTTAGGCTGAAACTTTAGGAGAACTCTGTTAGACCCAAAATAACCGTACATGTCAAATTTCGGCCCTTAGATCATAGTACAAATGCCCCGATCAGAAAATAGCCAATAAATGGCCCACCTCAACTCAGAATTGTTCCACATTTGACGTCAACGGTTATTTTCATCTCATCGACCTCTTGGACAGAGCAAAAAAAAATTTCGATCCATCATAGTGGACCCCACCTGTCAAGCCCGAGCGTTAGGCACGTTCCGTACGTAACTTACGTAAAGAGGTTTTTCTTCTTCTCTTCCTTCTTCTTCGGCGGAAGTTGTTACAACGTCCGTCCGCTGCCATATTGGTGACCCACACCGTCCTCCAGGATGGGCCCCACAACCAGATCTATTCCGCTCATTTGTTTTGTACTCCACCAAAACCCATGCCACCAAAGTTTTGCTACTTTTCTCGATCCATACGGCCCGCTACACTCTCACCATTAAAAGCCATTGCTTTCAAAAATGATATAGATCAGGGCCGTTCCTTTGCATGAGGGCCTGGGATTGAAACCACGACTTCTTATGGACCCTACCTTCCTCTTGGACGGTCTACATGAGACATAGGTCGTTAGAGGAGGACCCACTACTTTCCTTCTCCAATTAGGAAACCAATCCCATTTTACGTTGGGAAACCAATCCCATTTTACGTTGCATCTCCCAACCCCATTTTACGTTGCATCTCGGGGTTCCATATATGGCTCCCCCAGACGTCCTCTACTCTATAGAAAACCCTAAGAAAGAGAGAGAAAGATCGACAGTAGAGAGAAAGAGAGAGAAATCGAAAGTAAAGAGAGAGAGATCGTGGGAGGAGAGAGAGAGGAGAACCCACGTTCTCTTGTTGTTGCTTCTACGTTGCTATTCCTTTTTTTCTGGATCTGCTGTTGAGAAGTGGTAAGTCACATCTATTTCCTAGATTTATCCCTACTCTCTAACCATAGATGGAGATCTAATCGTAGGCGATCATTTGTGAAGATGAGATCCTAACCATGTAATCTATGTTAAACATGTTAGGGTTGAACTTAGGAGGATTTTCACGACTCTAACAATATCTCGAATCTACCAATATTAGAGGTAAGGATTTCCTTCAAAGTATAGCCACAATAATATTGATTTATTTAACCATCTTATGCATAATATATGGAGTTTTTGCTACGTTGTTATATGTGATCTATGATTATTGAATCTTTCCATGTGAATATGAGTTGATGTATGGAATGCTTTAATAAACTCTTGCTGAATTTTTATTTGATATGAACCATAATGTGTGATGTGTGTTTTGAAAGTGAAATCATGACATTATACATGCCTACATGAGATATATGTGAAGTTCATGCTTAAGAAATGATGTTTATATGCTTATGGTATGTATGATGAATAGAGTGTTATGTGATACGGGATTACTCATGCGGATGTTTAATCAGTGGAAGCTCTTTGTCCCATAAGTAATATAATTGTACGTTAAAGAGGATTGAACCATGAGGATTGTGTTGAATGGAACAATTTGGCAAAGCCATATGAATGTATTGTTGGTCAGTTGCCAACGGATCTAAAAGTGAATGTTTGAGATGAATCCTTAAGAAATTGTCGATATTTACATGCCATGTGCTTTGTCTTGACTATGATGTGTACGTCCTTTCACGGTTGGCCCCCGTTGAAGGGAAACGACTATTCTACGTTATGATGAACTGTGGGATGGGGTAAAGAGCGACCGTTGATCTTAAACATCATTAAATTGACTGTATGTTAAACTACTTAAATAAATATGAAACTAATCATGCATGCACGGGACCCGACTTGGTGGGTCAGCCCTGCGGGCGCTACGGCGCTAGCTTATGGTAGAGTGGTGGGTTGCTATCACCTCCATTGGCTGGGTTTGTTGACATGAAGTTGTGGAATTACCCGCTTCATCGTGGACTCTGGTGACTAGTGACTAGTGAGAAGAGTTGGATTAAGTCCCGTCTCATTAGTCAGGGTGCCTTAGCCAGAGCATGCATATCATGCATTGCATTAAAACAAGATTTTTCATGTGTGTTTTGAATTGGGTATGCTCTTTGTGTTTAAATATTGTTGTACTATTCTTGGTGGGCGACCCCTTACTGAGTTGATCGCGAGCAACTCACATCCTTCTGGGACGGTGTCTTTAAAACACCATTCCAGACATTGCAGGTAACGATCCAGTAGATGAGGCCGATTTACAAGGTGAGGAGTATGAAGGCTCATGGCAGCAAATGGCAGACGACGAAGCCGAAGTAGCATGAAGATGTTTTTTTTTTTTTTTAATTTCATAATTAGAGTTTTGATTTCCCTTGATTATATGTAATAAGTCTCTTAGAGGGACACTAGCTAAAACATTGATTTGGACATGATTTCTTTTCATACATTTGATTGAGAATCTAGATGTAGAAAGTTATGGAATAAGAACATTAATTTTCCGTCATTATGATATGAATGCCACACATGTATGTGTTTATGGGTGAATGTGTGAAAACGCAACCCTAACATATATGAGTAAACACTCAAAAATTTGGCCAATCGTGTCATCCACGAGAGTCTAAATTTTGGGGCGTTACACTTTCTCAATTCATGGGAAGTATTCGCATTAAAAAGCCAGCCTCCCATCTGATGAATCTGAAACAGCAACATGGGGAGACAATAAAAGAGTTCACAGTACGGTTCACTGCCGAAGCCGTTCAAACTGAGGGTTACACTGAAGAAAAGGGTCTCACAGCCCTCATTGCTGGAATAACGAGCGAGAAATTCAGGTTTGCCTTAGATAAAAGCCCGCCGAAAACTATGGCGGAATTCCAAGCCAAAGCTCAGAAATATATCAATGCAGAAGAAGTCGCATTGACACGCCATGGAGTACAAAGTAAGAAACGCAAGCCAGAAGGAACTTCTACAGATAAGAAATACCATCGCGATCAGCGCGATCGTTCTCCCAGGAAGCCTTACTCTGGTAAATATCATAATTACACTCCTCTTAATCGGTCTCCTGAAAAGGTTCTAATGGAGATAAAACACAAGCCATATGTGAAGTGGCCTGCAAAGATTAAATCCGATCCCGAGAAGAGAGATAAGAGTAAGTTCTGTTACTTCCACAAAGATCACGGGCATAGGACCCAGGACTGTATCTCTCTACGAGACCATATCGAAGCCCTTATTCGAAAAGGCCATCTCCAGGATTATGTTGCTCGTAAGAATCGATCACCAGAAAGGGCGAAGACCTCATCTCGCCAAAAGGAACCGTCTCATCATCAAACCGACCAAGAGGACGCTGAGCCCACGGGAGAAATTCGCACTATCGTCGGGGGTCCAGCTTGCGGGGGTGACTCTCAAGCTTCAAGAAAGGCATACGCCCGAAAGGCGTCCAAAGAACCCCAGCAGATCTATTGGCTGGAACAAACGTCCAACTCATCGAAGGCTAGCCATCCCCCAATTTCTTTCACCCTCGAAGATGCAGCGGGAATTCATTTCCCTCATGAAGATTCCATCGTAGTCACACTGAAGGTATCAAATTATCTGACTCATCGAATTATGGTGGATACAGGTAGCTCGGCCGATATTCTGTACTTGGAGGCTTTCGACAAGATGGCACTTGCCAGAAACCTCCTCAAGCCAGTATCGACCCCTCTTGTCGGCTTTGGAGGAGAAGTGGTAACACCTGAAGGAAGTATCGATCTCCCAGTCACCTTTAGGGAGAGTCCAGCGAAGACCACCGTCTTCGTAAACTTCCTCGTCGTGGATCGAAAATCAGCATATAACGCCATCTTGGGGCGACCGTCTCTAACTAAGGTTGGAGCGGCCTTGCACCCTTCATATTTATGTGTTAAATTTCTGACCCCAAATGGCATCGGGGTCGTGCGAGGAAGTCAGCAGGAGGCACGGTCCTGTTACCAGATAGCCCTCCAAGATCGAAAGAAGGCTCAAGCGACACCTATCATGGAAATAGTTCAAGGTTCATCCGACGTTCTCGCCACCCGCGTTGGATCCAAGGGAAAATGCTCTGAAATCAGGAACTCCAGGGGAGGAAACAGTGGCGATCCGCTTGACCGAAGACGACCTGTCTAAGATCGTGTACATCGGTTCCTCCTTAAACAGTATCCACCGTGAAGATTTGATCCGTTTCCTCACTGAATACCAGGACGTGTTTGCTTGGTCTCATAAAGATATGCCGGGCATCGATCCTGATGTCATCGTACATCGTCTCAACATTGACCCGAAGCATAAACCCGTACATCAGCGTCGACGTGCCTTTACTGCAGAAAGACAAATGGCGATCAAAACTGAAGTTGAAAAGCTGCTCGCGGCAAATTTCATAAAAGAAGTTGACTACCCACAGTGGGTCGCAAACGTAGTTCTCGTCCGAAAAGCTAATGGCAAATGGAGGATGTGCGTCGACTATTCAGACTTAAACAAAGCATGTCCCAAAGATAGCTTCCCGACACCACGAATCGACCAGTTGGTCGACTCAACAGCTGGACATGCTCTCCTCAGTTTTATGGATGCTTATTCTGGTTACAACCAGATTATGATGCATCCACCTGATGGCCAGCATACTGCCTTCATCACAGATCGAGGACTATATTGCTACCAGGTAATGCCGTTCGGTCTCAAAAATGCAGGGGCCACTTATCAACGTCTTGTCAACAAAACATTCGCTGCTCAAATCGGTAGGAATATGGAAGTATATGTTGACGATATGCTCGTGAAAAGCATCGATGAAGATGACCACATTCCTGATCTTCGAGAAGCCTTTGATCTGATGAGGAAGTATCAGATGAAATTAAATCCAGAAAAATGTGCGTTTGGAGTATCTGCAGGGAAATTTCTTGGGTTCATGGTTGGCCAACGTGGAATTGAGGCGAATCCCGAAAAGATTAAAGCATTGATAGAGATGAAATCCCCAGTGACCCTGAAGGACGTTCAGCGTCTAGCTGGTCGCATCGCATCATTGAATAGGTTCATCTCGCGAGCATCTGACAAGTGCTTGCCCTTCTTCAAACTCCTTCGTGCAACGGCCAAGTCTGATTGGAAGTGGACACCTCAATGTGAAGAAGCTTTTCAACAACTGAAGCAATATATGAGCGCTCCCCCCATTTTATCTAAGCATGTGGCACATGAGCAACTCATTCTTTATTTATCTGTGTCTTCCACGGCCGTTAGTGCCGCCTTAATAAGAGAAGATTCCGGGGTACAAAGGCCCGTTTATTATATCAGTCGAGCAATGGTTGATGCAGAAACTAGGTATTCTGATTTGGAGAAACTGGCCCTAGCCTTAATCACGGCAGCTCGAAAACTGCGACCATACTTTCAAGCCCATGCTATTTTAGTACCAACAAATCATCCACTACGCCAAGTCCTTCAAAAGCCTGAGGCTTCCGGGCGCTTAACTAAATGGGCGGTCGAGATCAGCGAGCATGATATCTCATTCTGTCCTAGGACCGCAGTCAAGGGTCAGGCCGTGGCTGACTTCATCGCCGAATTTACATATTCTTCTGAAGATAGCGTCATGACCAGCGACCAGCCTCCTTGGTCGCTCTTCGTGGACGGGTCGTCACGGGCCACTGGCAGTGGAGCGGGCCTGATTTTAGTGGCTCCCAACGGGTCGCATTTTCAATACGCTCTGCGTTTCGAATCACGCGTCTCCAATAATGAAGCAGAATATGAGGCCCTTATTGTTGGCCTCGAGCTAGCCGTTGTCCTCGCAGTCCAGAATTTGATAATTCATAGCGACTCCCAGCTCATTGTCAACCAAGTTCTTGGCGAATTCGAAACCAAAGAAGAAAGAATGGCCCTATACAAGTCTCGTGTCCTCATCCTGCTCGCCAAACTGAAGACTTATAAAATATTCCATATCCCTCGCGAGCAGAACCAACTTGCCGATTCCTTGGCAAAACTCGCTTCTGCACCGGAATCAGAACTATCACATTCGATCCCCATCGAGCACCGTCAACACTTGAGTATCGACCAAGTGACTCCCGAGCAAGTTATATCGGTACAATCGTCTCCATGCTGGATGGATCCTATCATCCTTTATCTCAGAGATGGATACCTACCAGAAGACAAGAAAGTTGCAAGACAAATTCAACTTCGAGCTGCCAGGTACACCTTACAAGATGGAATCTTGTTGCGAAAAAGCTTCTCCTTGCCTTATTTAAGGTGTCTTCATCCAGAAGATGCACATCGTGTTCTAGATGAAGTACACCAGGGGGCATGTGGTAATCATCCCAGGGGGCGATCTCTAGCATATAAAGCGATGAGGCAAGGATATTATTGGCCTACTATGAAAGCAGACGCCATAGAATTTTCTAAAAAATGCGACAAGTGTCAACGATATCAACCTATACCTCGTGTACCGTCTGAGCGGATGACCCCAGTCGACAGCCCTTGGCCTTTTGCTCAGTGGGGGATCGATATCATCGGGCCCTTACCTATGGGAAAGGGACAGAATAGGTTCGCGATCGTGGCGGTTGATTATTTCACCAAATGGGCCGAGGCAGAACCATTAGCCAAAATTACTGAAAAACAAACCACTAAGTTTATGTGGAGAAATATTATATGTCGCTTCGGACTTCCTCATACTATAATTACTGATAACGGAACGCAGTTCGACAACGCAGCCTTCGATGAATTTTGCGACAAATGGAAGATACGTAATCTCCGCACTTCTCCATATCATCCTCAGGCGAATGGGCAGGTCGAGGCAGTGAATAAAATTATAAAGCATCATTTAAAGACCAAGCTAAGTGAATGTAAAGGGGTGTGGCCAGAACTTCTGCCAGAAGTGTTATGGGCCTATAGAACCACGGCTTGTACATCGACAAGTGAAACTCCTTTCTCCTTAGCATTTGGTGTTGACGCAGTAGTACCAGTGGAAATTCAAGTGCCCTCATATCGGATCGAACAGTATGATCCCGCGAGCAATCAGGAAAATCTCCGACTTCATCTCGATCTCTTAGAAGAGCGAAGAAATGTTTCCCAAGTACGAGTGGCGGCATATCAACAACGTATTGCTCGTTATTGGAATGCGAAGGTTCGACCTAGATCCTTCCAGTTCGGAGATTTGGTCCTAAGGCAAAATCTTGGAATTCCTGTTCGTTCATTGGATCCGAATTGGGAAGGCCCGTATCGGGTTATTAGGGTTGTGCGACCCGGTACTTATTATCTTGAAGACATGCAAGGGAAGCCTGTACGTCGCCCTTGGCACGTGGAGCATTTGCTAAGATACTACCCCTAGATTCGATGTAGTTTATCATAACATTTTATGAATAAAGTGAAAGATATCTTTTGGCCGCTACTCCATTTATATGGACCGGAATAGCCCTGAAGAGTGCTTACACATCCTCTTGGCCAATTGCCTACCTTTGGTAGGACTGAAATCATTACTAGTTGGTCGCTTCTCCATTCTCATGGACCTGAACAGCCCCGAAGAGAATGAATACCATCTCTTGACCAACCTTCTGCCCTTGGTAGAATCAAAATCTCAATCGATAGATCAGTCTATCTCAACGCGGACATGGTCTCACGACCCCCGGATTGAGTCTAATTCATTTTTTCATGAGTTAGTTACTCGCGATTGGTGAGAGAAGGGATCGCACTCCAGAATGCGAGCACCGCAGCTCGTGCTCAAATTAGGGCAGCGATCGGGGTCACATCCTGATCGCGGGCAGCTTAGCTCATGCTCGAATTAAAGGGTCACATCTCTGACGAATCCATTCAAGATTAACAAGCAAAAAATGAAAGATGAAGGGAGAACAGCAACGAAACAGCAACACTTCCAAAAATATCTTTTCATTGATAATTAGATGATTACATATACATGAGCGCAGATACAAGAGAAGAAAATAAAAGGAAATCAATCGCTTGGAGGAGCCACGCTCTCGACTTCAGGGCCCATTTCAGGAGCCCCTCCAGCCTGCGTGGCTTTAGTCACCTCGTTCTCGGCGGCAGCTTGCTCTTCTGCAGCTATGATGGTCGCGACTCGACCGAATTCCCCCATATCAAAGGATGGGATCATTCGTTGCACTACTCTTAGTGCAAAGTCTCGACCAGCATCGTATGACTCGTATCGTTCATCGTCATACAGCTGCGAAGTCCGGAACTCGGAAATTGCCCGAGCACCTTCTTCCGAGAGCATTTTTACAAGGGCGACCCTCTCCTCGTCCCAGTGGATCGAGTCGTCCTTAAGCTGCGCAAGAGCGGTGCGCTCCCTGGTCAAATTGTCGTAGGCCTCCTTGAGCTGCGACCTGGCCCCCGCGAATTGTTCCTCTAACGAGATCTTGTCCTGCCGGAAGATCTCCCTCTCTCTCTCTGCTTTCTCCTTCAGACTCGTGAGCTTCACGTAGTCTGAGTCCAAGGCCTGATACCTGTCGGTCAGGACTTGGATCTTCTTGATGAGGATCTTTTTCTCCTCATCTCTCTTCGTGATCACCGCCTCACGAGCCTTGAGCAGTTGATCTCTTCCTTGAACTGCCTTTTCCAAGGCAGTCCTCTTTCCCTCAGCCTCCTCTATCGTGCGACGGGCGGCAACAATATCACGCCTCGTTCGCAGAATAAGATCTAAACCCTGCAAAAGAGATAAAAAATGTAAGAGTATTCTAGAATGTAATAACTGATCGTAGCAGGTCTTGACGAAATCTTACCTGAACCATCCTCATCCCCGCTTCGAGGATAAGGTTCTCAGGACTTGGCTCGGGAAGAGAGCCAAAGGCGTGAGGCGTGACGTTCTCGAAGAGAAATTTGCATACAGGATGAAGGTGGCGGGGAATAGAGTACGTCCAGCTCCCAAACGGTTGGGCAACGACCAACCCGGCCTGCTCGCGAGGTGGAGGCATTGACTCGCGAGCAGGTCCCTGCTCGGCAGCCGGGACCAGTTCCCGAGCAGGAGTCGGCTCTTGCGGCTCTACCTGCTCTCGAGCCTCTTCAGCTGGGGGGCAGCTGGACCCCACCCCATCTGGGGAATTATCTGCAATGTTGATCACTGGTGGCCCAGGTGCGACCACCAGTGAAGGAATAGTAGGCCCAGCTGGGGCCCCCGCCATGCTCGCGGGAAGGGCAGGCTGATCGCTGCCCGCGCGGATGGAAGATTGAGACGGTTCGGCAGGGGTTCTCTTCTGCCTTTTGGAGCCTGTGCCCTTCAGACGGGGCAGTAGGCCTCTCTTCTCTCCAGCCTTCGTCATTTCAACTTCTCTTCTGGATATGAGGCCTGCTGCTGCAAGTCGCGAAGGAGATAAGCAAGCCTCGATATGCCTATCTCCGACAGGCACCTTATACACTCTGACAATCTTCTCGTTGATCCCACCCTTCAAATTCGGTTTCCGCAATGTCGGGATACCTGCGAGCACAAATAATGGTCAAACGAAGCAAAACCCTAAAAATTATTCTAAGGAAACTGCACAATACGGGATTGTGTCTACCTTCACAGAAAAACCGGGTCACTCCTGGACCCCTGTAGGAGGCAGACTCCCAGCTCCCGGAAGCATAGAACCACCGCTTCCTCCAGCCGGGATAGTTCGAGGAGGGCTTACCCAACACGAAATTATCCCGGTGCCAGTAACATAAATAATACCAGCCTTCGCTGGATGGAGCTTTCTTCAGACGAAACATACGGAGGAACTCCTCCGCCGTGAGTTCCCCGTTGCCAGCCTGAGCCCAAAGGGCAAAGGAGCCCAAAACCACCCTCCACCCATTCACAATGAGTTGCCCAGGGGCAATCTTGTAACACCGTAGTACATCGCGAACGAAGGGATGGAGGGGAAGGCGTACCCCCAGGATAAGCTGGTACTCATAAAATGCTACGCATCCTGGGGGGAGTCGGGTGTTTCTCCACCTCCGGGCAAGCGGAGAGTTACAGAGTCAGGGATTTGGTATCTCTCCCGTAGCTCAGCCAGCCGGTCCTCCGATAAAACGGAAGGATATCCGGCTGCTGTGTATCTCCCCGCCGAAACCCTTGCACTGCTGGAGGCAGAGGACTCCGGAGTGGCATCACCAAGAGGGACAGTAGTCTCGTCAGAGTTCCCAGCCATGGGGAGATAAAAATAAAAGAAGAAGAAAAAGGAAGTATACCGGAAAAAGGAAAGAATGAGCACCGGAAGAGGAAGAAGAATGGAAAGAAAGGATTGCAGGTTTCTTTTGAAAAAACTTCTGTAGAAAATCAAAGAAATGGCGGACTCCGTATATTTATAGGCAATCATTCCGCCGTATCTGATGGCACGTGGCAGTCCCTCTCTAGACACAGCGCTCGAGCAGGCACGCCCATTAACTCCTCAAACACGTGGCGAGCGCCCCTTCATTTTCCATCAGCGAAAAGGCTGCGGAAAGCTGGCGCTCATTAATTTCAGCCCATCATGAGGGGTGCCGTTCTCGATGAAAGTAGCTAGCGGTTTCGTGTGATAGTGAGCTAAGTCCTTTCCTTAAGAATTCTTGGCGGCAAGGACTTGGGGGGCATCTGTTATAGGCAAAATGATGGAGATAAGATTTCACGCGGAAATGCCCATTTCGCTCTCGCTCTCGAGATTATATGATCGAGAGTCGAATATTGGATAAGTGCGGGACGTCCATTCGACTCTCGAGATTATATGATCGAGAGTCGAATATTGGATAAGTGCGGGACGTCCATTCGACTCTCGAGATTATCTGATCGAGAGTCGAATGTTTGATAGGTGCGGGACGACCATTCGACTCTCGAGGTCACCTGATCAGGAGTCATAGATTGAAAAATACGGAGCAGCTATTCGCAAGTCTCGAGTCTTCATAACCGATAATCAAATACGGCAAAGCTCGATCCGCGAACAGACCTTCTCACAAGTCGTTGAAAGACGTTACATCCAAAATATGTACTTGGACTCGCGACCACATTTTAACCTGCGAGCAGCTTTCCTGCGGGTTACAACCAGTTCGGAGGCTATGACTCCAACTACGGGCGTCTCCTTCCTTTTCGGAGGCCATGACTCCAACTACGGGCGTCTCCTTCCTTTTCGGAGGCCATGACTCCAACTATGGCTTCCAGCCGGATTTCAAGGGATTACCATCAAGGGGCGTGATTGTTGGAATAAGTCATTGGGTTGGATCTGATTAAAAAGATAGGATCTTATCCCACGAAATCAGCGAATTCTCAGTATCGTATGCGACATCAATGGGATTTCGACATCTCACGTAACAGATTGGATTGCTTCAGATCTATATAAAGGGGTGGCTCCATTGAGAGCAGGTACGTACACATCATTCAATCTTGGTCCCGTTTACTTGGCTTCTCTTCTTACTGTGGCCTAACTTAAGCATCGGAGGGCTAACGGCTGGACCCCAGCCACCCTTATTTGCTGTCTTGCTTCAGGTCTGGTGGTGAAAATTCCGGCTGGAGTGAAGGAGAAAAGCCGGAGGATCTCGTTACAAAATTTGACATTAACACCATCCAACCTATTGATAAGGACATATACCTTGATAAAGGGAAAAAGGATATTGCAGCTTGATCAAAAACTTTTGTGGCCCACCAGAAGTTTTTTTTATGGTGAGTGTTCATCACCAATGTTTCATGAGGTGCGGTCCACTTGAGATTAATTTGGATTTGCCTTTTTTTGGGATCATACCCTAAAATGATCTGGCAAATTTGATGAACAGTGTGGATTAAACACATACATCATAATAGGACTAACAATTGACAGTAACTTGATTAATGAGGTAGCTTAATGAAAACTTTATTGATAAAGGTACCGGGATATAAATAACATATTAATGAGGTACTATTATGTAAAATTCCCTATTAAAGAAAAAAATGGGCAACGTCAGGTAAATATACAGGTTTTTTGCAGTGATTGGACACTGCTCCCTATATTGTGCAGCACCAGAGTTTTCAATAAGGATGATACTTGGTAATTGCTGTGAACATGCTAAGTTTCAACTAATACACGGTTTGGATTTCACTAAAACATCATGACTGGGCCCCACATACGTCAAAGACATTGTAACCACCATGCATTCGAATGCATATAACAGTGATCGGATTTCTCGGTGGCGGGAATGGCCCGAGATGTGGATATCCCAACCAAATTTCCATGGGCTCACCGTGATGTGTCTGAAATCCACTCCGTCAATCAGTTGATACACATCATAAGCATGGTCAATGGACCATCATATTGGGCGGTCCCGATTCACCCACTGTGCATCCAATTGTATGGCAGAGTGGCCACCGATCTTAGCCACTAACATGCACCCTTGGTTATATTGATCCTATAATAGGAAAGAGAATTTCGATACTCTAACATAGGGTGATGGTTGATACGCAGGCATCTCGAAATTGCATACGTGGCAAGATATTAATTGAACGGTTGAAGTGAAAAGAGCGAACGGTCTGAATTCAGCAAGCAAGTGTCCACCAATCAAATGCGAGGAGTGTCCAGGCCAATCTGATTTTGCAATGATGGCCTATCTACTGTAAGCTCTGCAATTTGAACGGTTTACTTGAGGTGACTACAATTTATGAGTGCCTGAGTATCAACTATCACGCTCTGCCAGACTTTCAAATCGCACTCCAGGATAAGAAAGCAATAGTTAGAAATAAGCCCTGCAAAATCTCACGAAAATGGTACGTTGGATCCTCGTCTGATATTTAGGCCCAACTGAGGGGATTTGATGGCCCAAATTTTAGATTCACATATGAGCTTATAAATTCATATGATCTTATAAATTCACATATTTCCCTCCGCCTCCAAGCATTTCTACTCCGCTCTCTCACTTCGAACTCAAGCCTTCCCGTACCATCTTCAAACCCAGATATGAAGTCTGTTGTGGTTCCTGTCTTCCTTGTTCTTCTCCTCTGTTTCCATGCAGGTAACTTATTTCATTGACCACTGTAAACGTGGCATCCATATAATGCAATCTAATCTAACCGTCCAATTCGTGGGTACCATTGTGGATGGACGGATTGTCCAATCCAGGCCACTTTTCATGCTAGGGTCCATCCACAAGGGTCTCTATGGTTTGAACGGTCTGGATTGACGGATATTTATTTTATATGTACTCTGAACCATCGTACGTAGTCCATCAGTACGAGCCAAGAACACCCATGTGCACACCATGCATGGTGCTAATCAGGGAAGCGGATTGCGCTCTTCCAGGCTTGAGCCATAATCCGTTCAGGCAGGGCTCTGTGGGTCCACATTGATGTATGGGTTTTATCCACACCGTCCATCCATTTTTTCAGATCATTTTAGGACATGATCCATAACATAAGGTAGATCCAAGGAACAAGTGGACCACAAAGTGGATATTAAACACCCTCCATTAAAAACTTCTTGAGAGCCGTAGATGTTTAGGATAAGCTGATATTTGTGTTTTCCCTCCATCCAGGCCTACATGACCTTATCAACAGGTTGGATGGCTAATAAACATTACGGTGGCCCACAGGAAGGTTTCAACGGTGGGTGTCATTATCACCCCCGCTTCATTTAGTATGGACCACTTGAGCTTTGGAGCCGACTCGTTTTTCGACCCATACCCTAAAAGAACTGGATGGATGGTGAGGATAAAACGCATACACCAGTAGACCCCACGGAGCAGTCCAGGTTGGACGCGGATTAGCTACTTACAGGTTGAGTAGCGAATCTCCCTGTTAAGTGAGGTCACCCTGATCTGTTGGCCTCCGCATGATGTGTCTATTGTATCCACACCGTCCATTCATTTGGAGAGATCATTCTAAGGGGAGTCGGATTGCGTCCTTCCTAAGTATGGACTCAAAGTGTCCATACAATGCTGTGGAGGGGCCACTGTGATGTATCTGTTTATCCACTCCGTCCATTCCATTTCCAAGATCAGGAAGACCATTTGAGACCAAGAATGAGGCAGGTCCAACGGTAAGATCGACCACACCACATACTGAGCTCAAGTTGTATTTAATGCACCAAGCATTAAAGGTAAGTTGCATTAAATGTAAGAGTCATTTCTGGTGTGGTTGATCTGACCGTTGTACCTGCCTCAATCTTGGTCTTATGTGGTAGGGCTGATCTTGGAAACGGAATGGAAGGAGTGGATAAATAGATACATCACGGTGGGCCCCTCCACAGCTCAGTATGGACGCTTTGTCCATACCGAGGAAGGATGCAATCCGACTCCATTCTAAGGCATGACTCAAAGAATGAGGCAGATCAGGATCTCAAGTGGACCCCACCACAGAAAGCAGTGGAGACAATGACATCCACCGTTGAAAACTTCTTACAGGCTACCGAACTTTTCAATCAAGCTGATATTTGTGTTTTCCTTTTCATCGTGTCTGTGTGAATTTATGAACAGATCAGATCTCAAATAAAAATCATGGTGGGCCTAGGAAGTTTTCAACGGTGGATGTTACTAGCCCCACTCTTTTCTGTGGTGGGTTCTGCTTGAGCTTTGGATCTGCCTCATTCTTTGAGCTAGGCCCTAAACTCGTCTCTCTAAATTGATGGACGGTGTGGATACAACATATACATCATGCTGGGCCCACAGAACATGGTGACGTCGTTACTGACAGGTTGAGTAGCTATCTGGTTACTGAAGTGACGTCACCTACTTATGGGGGCCCATCGTGATGTATGTGTTGTAACCACACTCTCCATCCACTCGGAGATATCATCTTAGGGCATGAGTTAAAGAATAAGGCAGATCCAAACCTCAAGTGGACCCCACCAAAGAAAACAGTGGGGACACTGATGCGACTGTTGAAACCTTCCTAAGGCCCACCATGATGTTTATTTGAGATCCACTTAGGCCACTGTTGAAACCTTACCAGGGCCCACCATGATGTTTATTTGAGATCCAATTTCATAAGTTCACACAGGCATGGAAGAAGTAAAAACACAAATATCAGCTTGATTTAGAACTTCTGTGGATTCAAGAAGTTTTTTTTTTTTTTTTTTTTTTTTTTTTTTTTTTTTTTTTTTTTTTTTTTTTTTTAATGGTAGGATATCAATCCCCACTATTTTATTTGGTGAGGTCCACTTGAGCATTCTTTGTCTCATGCTCTAAAATGATCTCTACAAATGGATGGACGGTGTGGATACAACAAATACATCACAGTGGGTTCCATGTCTAGTGGTTAGACCGTAATTTTGTAACGGCGTTTTACTCTCTTGAAAAAAATAAAAATAAATAAACAGGTGGGGCAGCTGCGTACAAGATATGCAATGATCGACTGAATGGGTTCAGGCAGGAATGCTCAAAGGAACGCTGCCACAGGTTCTGCACCCTCAGTCACCCATGCGCTGTGGCCGAATGCGACTCTCAACGTAATTTCATCTGCAACTGTTACTACTTCTGTTGACACTCCATATGATGTTACCTCAGTCCTCGGCTTGCTGACCTGGCATTCCATCTCGCCGTTTATCGGATTGCATAAACAAGTCCTAATATAATAAGATTCCTCTAGATTTTTATTTTAAATTCTTGTGTTTTGGAATTTTTTTTTTTCTTCTAAGTAATACGAAAGGAAAATTCTTGTGATCCAATCCGTCCATCAGGTAGATCACCACCTTTTTTTGGTCTTGGTGCCCCCCCCCGCCCATAAAATTAAATCTAAATACCTCTAAATTCATGAGGTATAGCCCACATTAGTTTTGTAATACTTGGATTTTTAGGTAGTTCTTTCATGCTGATGAAGCACGTGATATGAATGGATCGGATGGCATATAAACAACAAGATGGACGCCATGCAAAGTTAATGGCAGGCATCCGATCCCAACTTTTTCCTTAAGATGTGGCCTACCTGAATTCTGGATGGTCATGATTTTTTTTTATTTCCTACATGGAAATGAAGCAGTGTACCTGATTCACGGAGTGGATCTCTTGAAAGTTCCACTGAGGTAGCCTTTACTGTGCGATGTACCTAGTGCAAGTTACGCCAGCGCGGTAAAAAAACAGAAATCTTGCCGAAAGAAGATAGTGCCATAGAGCCAAAAAAGACTGATGAGTAAACAATGTTTCGAAAGCAACACATGTCTAAATATGCCTCACATGTTATCATCCATTGGATGCACCATCATATGTCCGCCAAAACTTTAGGACCGAATCTGAACCCTCGATCAATAGCAGAAAGTTGATGAGACGATATGTTCCGCCCATCGGACGAAGAAATCGGATTGCGTGCTGAGTTGCTTTGTAGGCTTTTATCGTAGTGAGTAAACTCTGTTGGGCCCACTGTCCATCTATGTGGTTTATCGACGCCGTGTATATGTTTTTACAGTTCATTTTAAGGGCTGAGCCCAAAATTGAAGCATATCCAAAGCTCAAGTGGACCACACCATGGAAAAAAATGAAAATAATGATTTTCACTGTTGAAAACTTGCTGTGGCTCACAGTGATGTTATTTGTCATCAAATCTGTTCATAAGATCACACAGACATGAACGAAGGGAAAATAAAAATATGAGCTTCATTCAAAACTTTTGTGGCCCCTGATAACTTTTGAATGGTAGAAGTTCAATTCACACCATTTCATGTGGTGTGGTCCACTTGTGCATTGGAAAATAAAATTCACAGTGGGCCCTAGGAAGGTTTCAACAGTGGGATCATTGTCTCTACTACTTCCTGTGGTGTGGTCGACTCAAGTCTTCAATCCGAGTCATTTTGGGGATTAGGTACTAAAATGATCTTTCAAAATGGATGGACGGCTTGGATAAAGCACATATATCATGACCTGCAGTAACACCTAACTCGAGACGCAGATTTCCTAGAAGGCCTTTTCCCCATAAGCTCCTGCGCGTTGAGAAGTTAGGTGGGGGCCACCGTGATATTTTTAAGGAGTCTGTTGCCGAGTTATTCATCGGCCATGCATGTGATGTGTGTGCCGGCGCGCCAGAATCGATTTTTGCGGCTCAGTTCCAGCCGAACAACGATGACCCCGAGCGCTAAGGAAGGCAGATACGTCGTGATCGACCATATATGACCGAAATCTGTACAGATCGGCCGCCTAACCAGCCACTCGCTCAGTTGCTTTGGAAAAAATGATCAGGCAATGTTTGGATGGTCGGGTTCGTCCTCCAGAAAATGGGTTGCAACTTTACCTTCCGAGCAAAAGGATTTCTCTTGGCGTTACTCTAAAGTGTATGAAGGATTTATGATCGACTGCATGGGCGATCTTTGCTGAAATTGTGAAATTGGAACTTACTGTTATGAAAGTAAACTTGCTGTTATGGAATGTAATTTCAGAGATAATGCTATCGAAATTAAAAAGTGCGACTAATGTTAAAGAGAATAAAAGGAAATGATTACACTAAGAAACGTAAATGATACAAAAACAAAGAACCTGGGCAAACTTGCTGAGCGCTAATATAATCTTGACTTAATAGATGACGAAGCACTTACTCTAAGAAATGCGAAATACTTGAAATATAAACATGGATTGATTACACTATGAAATGTGAAGGATTTGGTAATTTGGAAAGATAGATTGGTTTGGTTGGTGCTAGATCCCTTGCACTGCTAAGATCCTCTTTCTTTTATAGCTTTCTCCTTAAAAAATGGAACTATTTGGATGCTCCACTTCCTGACGGTTACAGTAACCGTCTCTCACATTGCCTTCCAGAAGCTTCTCTTGTTTTTCCTCCTTACACGTCTTGGTAACTGCATACTCTCCAGAGACTTCTTTCCTAAATGGTACAACAACCCCAATCATGTGTGGCCCACCTTGATGTATTTCTGTTGTATCCACACCGTCCATCTGTTTTTCCGTCTCATTGTAGGATGAGATCCCAAACCTTAATATAATTCAAATCTCAGATGGACCATACAACTAGAAACAATGATGAATAACCATTAAAAACTTGGGCTAGCAAAAGTTTTTAGATATGCTCCAAACGGTAATCGGCCGCTGTCTAGATTGTAAAATGGCAATCAGCCACTATCCTGATTGCAAAACGGTAATCATCCGTGGAAATTGGTCACTGGCCGCTGCAATCGGTCGCTTTTTCCATACACAAGATGCAATCGGTCGCTGTCTTGTTTCTCATACGGCAATCGGTCAATGAAATCGGCCGGTGTCATAGTTGCATACGGAAATCAGCCAAAGAATTGGTTGGTGTCATAATTGCATACGGCGTCGGCCAACGGAATCGACAATCGGCCGACTTTTCTGAATGCAAATGGCATCGGCTTCTCCTCTCAATCATTTCTGACAAGGACGGTTAAAAACAGGGTATAACATTCTACTACCCATATCCATTTTACGAGCTCATTTTATGACATTCAACAAAAACTGACCTTTATCTAAGACTCAAGTGGGCCACATGAGAAGGAAAACTAAGGAAAGAAATTCCCATGGTTGAAACCATATTAGGCTCCACCTTGATGTTTATATGCCCATTCAAATCGTTTGTAAGATATTCCCACCGTAATGAACTAAAAACATAGAAAACTTAACTTGATAAAACCTTTGTGGTCATATGAATGTTTTAATGGTGGTCATTAAATCCTCATTATTGCCTTATGGTGGGGCCACTTGAGTCTTGGATCTTACTTATTTTTGGTTGCATGTCCTAAAGTGAAGATGCAGTAGATTTCTCACAAATATTAAGATGGCCCCACCTAGCTTTCGATCACAGGAACCTCTGTGAAAGGCTTTAGTAGGAAATCCGCCTCCTCTGAGCATGCCCTAACATTTGGATGTCCGACAGAGTAGATTTCTCACAAACATCACGGTCCCCTAAACTATAATCAGCCTCCCTAACTTATGGAAAGCACTTGCCTGACTACGCGCATTCACGTCAAGTAGGGACGTCAATAGAGGACTTCATATGGAGTTGATCCACCCCATCCATCATGTGTGCCCTCCTGCGTTTGGACTATGGCCCAAAAATCAGGCCAATTAAAAACCTCCAGTGGACTACACAATTGGGAACAGTTGATATGGAAAGTCCCACCATAAAAATCGTCACAATCGTACGTGTGGTCCTCGTTGGTGTGTATATATGCCATCAACTCCGCTCATCTGATTCACTACACCATGATGAATGAATCCCCTGAAAATTATGACATTCTAAGACTCATGTGGGCATAACAGATGAATTTGAAGTTATTAGCTATGATGTTACACCTTCCCTAAGGTGTGGCCACCTAGGTCTCCAATTGGACTGATTTTTAGGATCTGGGGTGAACATATGGCAATGTACCTGATGAACAGGGTTGATCTGATGCACATTCCTCGCCCTCCTGCATGGTTAGTCCCCCATAGTCCCAACGTTTCATAGGCTAGTCCGCAGGTGAGATTTTAAAGAAGTCAGCTATGGATTAGATATCACAATATCTTGCTTGCATGTACATGCATAGAAACGCAAGCAGATCCCGAGAAATATCTAATTTAAAAGTTAAAAAAATGAAGTTAAATCTTAATAATATTAGCAAAAATATTTTCAAAATGAAAAATAATATTTTTAGAAATATACTTTTTCTTTAGAGCAAAGTGGAAAATTGAGAATTTAGAGCCCATGTAGTATGTGTCTCACTTCCAACCCATCCAACAGATGTACACCAATATTATCATTATTAGACAAACCAAAGATATGGTGGATCAAATCATAAGGTGGGCCAATCCATGAAAAGCAATATACACCATTCAAAATATCTCAATTTAAGTGTAGCCGATCAGATGATCTGATTGACCTATGTTTTGTTTGTGTAACCATATATCATAGTGGAGTGCGTATGATTAGAGGGGCGGATTGTCTGTGTTGAAGGCACAGAAAAATTCAGTGCCATCCATTCTCATTGGTCCACGTCATCATTAATGACATCAGCTCACAAAACAAGCCTATTTTCCCTCCCAGGATGGATTGCATGCTACATAACCCACTTTTACGGTATAAAATTTCTCTTGGCCTCACCATGATCTATGTGTTAGATATGCACCTCCCATCAATTTTTTTTCAGATTATTCTAAAGCATAAGATGAAAAAAAAGGCACATCAAAAGCTCAAGTGGACCACACAACAAAAGGCATGGGATTAAATGAGTAACATTGAAACCTTCCTGCAGTCCACTGTGAGGTTTATTTGCCATCTAACCTCTTCATAAGGTCACTCAGACCTTGACAAAGGGAAAACAAAAACATCATCTTAATCATAGTTGTCTGTGGCCCTAAGAAGTTTTCAATGGTAGGCGTTCAATTCCCTCTCTTTTCTGTCGTGTGGCCCACTTGAGCATTGGATCTAACTCATTTTCGACAATGTGGCCTACAAGTATTGGCTTTGGATACTTTTTAAAGACAACAATAAATGAGGGAGTTTTTGTAATTGCGTCCCTCATTTCAAATCATCAGGCATTGTTTGGAGAAAATATAAATTCCTCCACAATTTTACGGTAAAAATCCCTTACATATAATTGAGTTGGGTAACTATAAAAAATTCCATTGATAATCAGGTGAGCAAATATGGATGTATTATTGTATGTAACCCATCATGTTAGAAATCGAGTAATCCGATAATCGTGCAAATATTTTGAATCAGGTAAAAATATCATTTCTGAATATCGGAAAGAAGCTCTGATGGCTACTGAAGTTACGACTTCCCCTTCAAAAATCACAAGCAACTTCACTGGTGATAAGCCATCATCAATCTTTTAAACTGTGGTCTTCTATCTGCCACAATCTTGTCGAGTCATGGATTTTACCGTTGATGGAGCAAAGCTCGCTTGAAAGTAGGCATTCACTACGTTTAGGTCGATGGGCCATTCTAGGCCGTTTATCAATGGCCCGGGACTGGTTCGGACTTGTAAGGTTCGGCCTTTGACAAGCTTAGAGCCTGTTTGGCTACCATCAAATAATTTACTTTTAACTTATATTAAGTAATTTACTTTTTTACTTAAGTTAGTTTGGTAAGCATCAATGTAAAATTAACTTTTGTGCTAAAAGCTACTTATCTTAATAAGTAAATATTTTTAACTTTTTAACTTATGACTTTCTACTTCTCACTAATGGTACATGCCAAAAGAGGCTATGTCTCATGGTCCATATCAAAGAAGGCCCCACATGGACTGTCCACATTGAAGGTGGGGCACCTCATAGGTGGACAGTCTACATAAAAGATGGGCCCCACATGATGGATGGCCTCATATTAATGTGGACCAACACTTGGATGGTCCACATCAAAGGTCGGCCATAATGATAAAAAGCCCACATCCAAAGCGGGATGGTACGATGACGACCCACTTGAAAGGTGGGGCCTACATGATGGACGGTCCCCATCAAAGCTGGGCTCCACATGATGGGCGGTGGACATTAAAGTCGGGCCCCACATGATGGATGTTCCATATTGAGGTGCCCCACATGATGGATCGTCCACATCAAAGGTCAACCCCTAATGATGAATGACCCACATCCCAGGCAATCCCTGCATGATGGGCAACCCACATTGAAGTTGGGGCCCACATGATGGATAGTCCACATCAAAGGTGAGCTCCACATGATGGAAATTAATAATGGTGGGCCCCACATGATGGACGGTCCACATCAAAGATCAACCCTAATGATGAGTGGCTCATATCTAAGGGGGGTCCTACATGATGGATGACCCACATCAAGGTGGGCCCCACATGATGGACGGTTCACATCAAAGGTCAGCCCTAATGATGAGTGGCTCATATCTAAGGAGGGCCCTACATGGTGGACGATCCACATAAAGGTGGGCTCCACATGATGGGTGATGGATATTAAAGGTGGGCCCCACATTATGGACAATAACATTGATGGTAAGCCCTACTTAATGGATGACCAACATCAAAGGTGGGCCCTACATAACGAAGGGTTCACATTAAAGGTTGGGCTACA
The DNA here is from genome assembly GCA_003013855.2 of Liriodendron chinense. Classification (NCBI taxonomy): domain Eukaryota; kingdom Viridiplantae; phylum Streptophyta; class Magnoliopsida; order Magnoliales; family Magnoliaceae; genus Liriodendron; species Liriodendron chinense. The sequence goes on from PVNU02001427.1 coordinate 95,418, forward strand.
ATAATGACTGACCCACATCCAAGGTGGGCCCCGTATGATGGACAGCCCACATCAAAGGTAGGGCCCCTACAATGAATGGTCCACATCAAAGGTTGGCCCCATATTATGGATGGTGGATGTGAGGGGGATAAAACAAACTTGAGGGATAATTCCTTATGATGTTGGAAACTAAATATGATTTTCTATTGTTTTTTATAAGTATATACTTATCGACTGAATAAGCGGAAACCAAGATAAGCTACTTATGGCATAAGTAGCTTATCCAAAGTAACTTACTATCTAAACACCCCCTTAGGGACCAAGCCCCAGCCCTATTGCCAAGGCAGCTTAACCATTGCTGCCCTGCTTATTTATACCTTAGTCTTCTACTATAAAATACCTTTAGAATTTTGATTTTACAATACAATGCCAAAGGTGTCTTTTAAGAGGCAAAATGACCAATATGCCCTCATTTATTTTTTTTTAAAAAATCAGTGAGAACCTATTATGTGTGAATGCACCTTCCAAGGCACCCAACTAATGTGTTCTACAGACGTGGACAGGCACATATTTGGTACTAACCCCACCAGGACATAGCTAAAGACGAATGGTCCTATAGGGCCTTTATGGGGCTTACTATGATGTTTATGTTTTATCCATGTCTTTTCATCCATTTTGAAAGGTCATTTTAGGGCATTAGCCCGAAAAAAGATGCAGATTGAAGGCTTACGTGAACCACACCACAAGAAGAGGAAGCAGTGACGATTGAAAGCTTACCGTTGAAAACTTCTCGGTGCTCACAGAAGTTTTGGATCATGTTGATGTTTATGTTTTCCCTTCATATAGGTCTATATGACCTTATGAATAGGTTGGATGGCAAATAAACATCACAGTGGGCCCTTGAAACTTTTTAATGGTAAGAATTTAATCCCCAATACTTCCTGTGGTGTGGTCCACTCAAGCCTTCAATCTACCTACCTTTTGGGCTCATGCCCTAAAATGATCGGTCAAAATGAATGGATCACATGGATAAAGTATATACATCAGAGCGGGCCTCCACATATTCCACTAGGTCGTGGTGGGTGTAGTACCCAACATGCAAAGAGAAGGTAATCTTTCTAGAGAGTTAGTGAGAGAGAGAGAGAGAGAGAGAGAGAGAGAGAGAGGTAAGGCATGTATTCTTATTTCTTTTCTTTCTATTGAATTTTTTTTTTATGTTGCTGCTCTAGTAAATGTAGGCATATTATCAAACATGTAAATCTTCATGTCACTTTTCTCTTGTTTTTCTCTATAATTTCAATTTTAATTTAGCTCTTTTCTTTTATGGTTTTTCCTTGTATTAATTGTATCAATTACTACGATATATTAAAGTCATACGGGGATGAACTGAATACTCATGTTATTGTCCCTGAATGCACATGTGGAGCTTTCAAGGAATAAAAATACTTTCAAGAAACGGAACGTCTTTATCAATTTCTGATTTGTTTAAACAAAACCTACTCTTTCATTCGATGTCAAATTTTAACAATGGACCCTCTTCCAAGTGTTAGCAAAGCCCATGACATCATCAATCAGGAAGAAAAGCGCAAAGGCTACTTCATTTACCATCATAGATTGAGTCTTGTTGCCATGTCAGCTAATACTCCTCATGGTACTTAATTTCTCCGTGGATCAGGACGTAGTCATCCCTATTGTGATCATTGCAAACAACTTGGTCACACCCACTTTGGTAGGATCTCCACCTACTTGGACAAAGGAAAAAATCAACCCACGAAGAACTTTTGGTAGATCGTCATCTAATGTCGTCATCAAATCTCCACATAATATTGATCAAGACAAACAAATATGGATGCGAAGGTTCCTCTACCCACCTTAACAACCGAACAATATAATTAATTATTGTCATTGCTGAATGCCACAGGAAATTCTACTATTGCCAATCTTGTTGGTAACTTCATCATTTTGTTCCTCTTTAGTTCATGGATTATAGATGGTAGAGCCTCCAATCATATGAGTCCCACCTCATCTTCCCTCACTAATTCTATACCAACCTCTAACGCTAAACCTATCAAATTACCTAATGGTGACGTCACTTCCACGTCACATATTGGCTCCATTACTTTATCCCAGAATTTGATATTGCATGACATTCTTTGTGTTCCAAATCTTCACTTTCATCTTTTATCTATCAGTAAACTAACACAAAGTTTAAACTGCGTTTTCATATTCTTTCCAACCTTCTATGTCTCTTAGGACCTACATCGATGAAGATGATTGGAGTGGGTGAAGTACAAGATGGCCTCTACCATTATATTCCATCTTTAACCCCAGCACCTTCAGCCATGCCAGACACCCAGCTGTCAGGATCTAACATTTGGCACATGTGCCTTGGACACTCGTCCAACCTTCATCTCTCTCAATTATCTTCTACTTTGATCATCACCTTTTCTTTTATTCTCCTTGCGATATTTGTTAACTTGCTAAAAAGATTCATCATCCTTTTTATCCAAGTAGTAATAGAAGTAATGTTCCTTTTGCTTTGATTCATTGTGACATCTGGGGAGGTTATCTAACACCTTCTCACACTGGTGTACATTATTTTCTCACTATTATTGACGATTATTCTCGTTATACTTAGGTTTACCCTATGCATTTTAAGTCTGAAACACAATTTCTACTCAAAAAATTTTGTACTATGGTTCGAACTAAATTTCACTCTCTTATTTGCAAAATACACATTGACAATGGAACTGTGTTTCTTTCTAATTTCATGCAAAAAATTTTAATGACAACAAAATTATTCATCAACGAACTTGTGTTGAGAGTCCTCAACAGAATGGGGTTGCTGAACATAAGCATCAACATCTCCTTGAGGTTGCTCATGCATGCTTTACGTTTTCAAGCACATTTATCTCTCTCATTTTGGGGAGAGGGTGTCCTTACAACTACCTACCTAATAAACTAAATACAGACTCCTAACTTGGATAATAAAACTCCATACAAAATGCTTTTCAAATGTAAACATTTATATGCTCATCTTCAACTTTTTGGATGTTTATGCTATACTCGCACAATTAGCATTGACCGACACAAATTTGCTCCTTGTGCTTCTAAGTGCATTTTTATTGGGTACCCATTTGAGCAACGTGGATATCATGTTTATGAACTTGAAAAAAAGTGCATCTTTACATCCTGCGATGTCACCTTTGATGAAGCAACATTTTCATTTACCACTACCTTCGCATAATTTGAATCAATTCCTGTAATGCTGGTGTCAATTCATGAAATTTCCTCCACAAATAAGCCATCTCCACCACCTAACATTCCCCACCCCGCCCCCCCATCGCTTCTAATGAGTCACCTCTCGACCTTTACATCTTAGAGATTATATCTTTCCCACTCTATCCATCGCTTCATATTGTACTTTACCATCTTCATAGCCTCCCGCAGGTACACCATATCCCTTATTTATTTTATTTCCTATAGTTGTTTTGCTTTTAACCATCTT
>PVNU02001428.1:0-11289 GCA_003013855.2 Liriodendron chinense
CCGATCGAATTGGCCTGGGATTAGTGAAAGTTTCTTGTCCCAAATTCGTCTCTACCGACCTGTCAGATAGAGTGGCTGACCGGTCGAATTTTCCTAAGACGAGCTGATTTACCATTTGTTGTTGTCTGATAACAAGCCTCTGACAATTGGTTAGCCATAGCCAAGATCGGTTGACAGGCATGAAAACGTTGTTTTTAATTGTATTTACAGCGGCTCATGCAACCTCCATGGCTAATCTTTGTGATCTTTTTAGGACACCTAAAGCCAATCTGAGATGACTATGCCCATTGGTCAAGGTCATATAGAGGTTTTGGGTTTTCAGGGTTTCACTAATGCATCTCTTTTACCTGTGTGGACCCTCGCCGATTTTCCCGCGCTCCCACCGACGTTCTTCTCCTCCCCTCCCCTTTCCTTCGGAAAAGAAGGAGATGAGATGCGTGAGTGCGAAATCGCCGTTTGTGCCACTGGCTTGCCTCGTTCTCGAGGGCTTTGTTCGGTTGTCGTGTTAAGCTGGATATGTTTAAGTGTGTTTTATATAAGACCAGAGTCGCCACTAGCCAGTTACTTCGAATCTACAGTCGGCTAGACCCCTGTAGAAACGTTGAGAAGGGAATCCGAAGATTCCTTCCTCTAAAATGACTCCTGTGATCTGCGGTCAGAGATTCAAGGTAAGGGATCACGGTTTCAGGGTGGGAAGAGGTTAAGCACCCCACACACTGCCCGTACCGAAGTACGGTCTCTACTCCACAGAATCGATCGAATACTTGAAAGTCTAGTTTAATCCTCGTATATTCTCATGGATGACATGATGCATGAATGCGGGTCTGAACAGTAAGAGTTTCTGATGGGCAGGTTCCAACAACGGGCAAGCCCAGAGCATACGCTCGAACTGACAGGTGCTTAATATAAAGACATATGCATGTGTGTTTGAGTAATCAAGGTGCTTGTAGTGAAGCAGGGGGTTGGAAAAAGTAAATGTTGCACTTATGCTAGATGCAAATGAGATGATGCTGAAAAGAATAGCTGGTGGACGGAGGTGTCGCAAGGGTTGGCTTCGAGTGGTTGGATCAAGACTTGGATGGCTAGGGAGGCTTGGACCAGTGGTCAGGCTGGGCTGGACCAGGGTTAGACTCTTCTCACTCGGGCTCTCCTTGGTGGAAAAATGGGCTAAAGGTGGAGAGATGGACTCATAGCTCTCGGGCTGAAATGGACTCGAATGGCCTGTTGAAATGAGAAGGGAGGGGGGTTATTTATAGCAGCAGAGAGGGGCACTCTCGTAATTTTTTTCGGGCGGCCTGCCATGGGCCGCCCGTACGGCCGCTCCTCGGTTTCCAGCGAGTACAGTCGCTCCCTCGGGGCTGCTGTTGGACTCGGTGGTTTGACTCGACGGGTTGACTCGACGGGTTGACTCGGTGTTTTGACTCGACAGGTTGACTCGACGGGTTGACTCAGCGGGTTAACTCAGCGAGTTGACTCAGTGAGTTTGACTTTTTGGGGATTTTTGACTGGCCTTTTTTTATGGGGTTTTTTAGGTGGTGTTTAGGACTGGGTTGACTGGGTTCAGGCTTGACTGGGCTATGGAATGGGGCTTACAAGGGTGAGTTTGGCTGAGTTTGGACTTGGGATTTGGGGGTATGGTCCTCCGTTCAACCAGCTATCTCTACCAACAATGTAGCCGAGGTGGGTGTCTACAGATGCCCCTCTTTGGCAGAGGTTGCATGCAACCGAATGCCAAGCGAGTGGACACCCCACTTCTGACCCTCATTCATAGATCATGTTCTGAAATCTTTGCTTGCCTTTGCATCTATGCCAGTTGATCGTCTGGAAATCGATCACTCGCACATACCGCGGAAGTTTGGAGAAAACGTTGCGATTGTCCCTGCAGTTTGCTGCAACCTGGGTACCCAATCGCAACCCTTCCATTCCCGACCGGTACTAATCGGAAAGGTACAGTCGAGCCTCTGCGTCGACAGTCTTACGAGGTTACTGACCCTGTGATTGATTATATGATGTTTGATGTTTTCCTAGATCACTCCAGGAGTACTTGTTTCGCTTCACTGTCAAAGTGGTTAGACGCCCTGCGTCCGATAGTCTTACGGGATTCTACTACGCCGACTTGGACTCAGTCAAGGTACTCAGGCATCCACGCCTAGGTATGTGCGGTGGGCTTTTTCCCCCGATCTGCTGGTTTCGATGCTTAGTTTGCAATTCATTCTTTCCTTGATGTGGTCTGGAATCTTTGTTGTCCTTTGTATCTGAGTCAGTTGATTGTCTGGAAATTGATAACTCGCACATACCGCGAGAGTTTGGAGAAAACGTTGCGATTGTCCCTGCAGTTTGCTGCAACCTGGGTACCCAATCGCAACCCTTCCATCCCGATCGGTACTAACATCGGAAAGGTACAGCAGGTCTCTGCGTCCGTTAGTCTTACGAGGATACTGACCCTGAGACTGATTGTGATGTTTGATGTTTTCCCAGATCACTCCAGGAGTACTGTTTCGCTTGACTGTCAAAGTGGTTAGATGCCCTGCGTCCGATAGTCTTACGGGATTCTACTACGACGGACTTGGACTCAGTCAAAGGTACTTCAGGCATCCACGCCTAGGCATGTGCGGGTGAACTCTTTTCCACCCAATCTGCTGATTTTGATACTTGGGTTACAATTCATCGTTTCCACTGTTCAAATGGTTTCTGTGACCGAGCCTTTTGGCTTTCATCTTTTTTGTATCTTGGCATGTGGTACGACCGCACTGACACTGGAGTTCAGTTTCGATCTTTTTGAGTGCATTGGATCCGATGATCTCCGGGGAAATCGTGAGACAATCAGATCTTATTTGATTTTGCGTCGCTCCTACCCAGGGATATGGAAGATCTCCCAGCGTGTTGGAGGCAGAACGCTCTACTGGAAAACTTTTGTGGATTTTTGAAAAGGCACCCACTCTGGGGAGTGATACTCCGTGGGTTTTTTATTTGCAAATAGAAACATTTTTTGTCTTTTTGAAATGGAAATCTGGTTTGCACGTGCCTCCACTAGGGATGCCTGTGGGGTCTTTGGCTAACCGGCTTTATTTGAAAGCAGGTAACATGATGATTGATGCGATGGATGCTGATCATGGAGATGCATGATGAATGCATGGCTTGGCTCATTCTCTTCTCGTTTGATGATTTTGCTTTTGCTGTGGGTGCATAGAACTTTGAGCTTATTGCTTGCGGGGTTGGTGCTCCCCTGGGGATTTTCCTTTTTGATATGGATGTTTGGTCAGCGGGTTGGTCAAGATCCCGACCCGTGATCGATCAGGTCCATCGTCCCAAGATGCTGTTTCTTTGCTAATGAGAATGTACGAGGATATCATTTCGACTTTAAGATGTTCTTCTGGGCATACATGTGATTGAGATGGTGTTTGGTTGCCCGTTTTTTGGTCAAGATTCCATTTGCAGGCGATTGGATCCGTCATCCCATACTGTGAAGTGAGCGGAGTTCAAGACTCCTGAATTGTAGTGCTGGGGATGCTAATTTTTGTGATTTTTGTAAATATGTGGTCCGAATCTTTACCTGAGAGGTAGGGATTGGTTTATTGAAACACAGTAAATATTTTTGTATCTTTGAGGATATTTTCTTCGAAAGCAGAGAAATATTTTTTGTGATTTTTGACAATATTTTGATTGAAAGCAAGGGAAATATTTTTGTGGTGTTTTGAAATATTTTGATTTGAAAGCGATGGAAATATTTTTTTGTGATTTTTGACAATATTCTGATTGAAAGCAAGGGAAATATTTTTGTGATTTTTGCAGATATTTGATTTGAAAGCGATGGAAATATTTTTTGTGATTTTTGACATATTTGATTGAAAGCAAGGGAAATATTTTGTGATTTTTTGACAATCTTGATTGAAAGCAAGGGAGATATTTTTGTGATTTTTGACAATATTTGATTGAAAGTAAAGGAAATATTTTTTGTGATTTTGAAAATATTTTGCAATGTTTTTGTATTTTGGTGATTTTTCTGAAATGCAGGGAAAAGTTGGAATTTTCATCCACTTCCAGCTTCTACTGCTGGTAAGGCACCCGATCCATTTTACGTCAGCGAGCAAGACGAGTCTCACACAGTTAAGTGCCGTATTTTTACATCTTCGGATGAGGAGATTTTGAGGGTTTTCAGTCAACACACCCACAAAGTTGCCTGTTCCTCATGTGCAATGCACATAGACCACGTATCGTCCGACGGACTCCTTCGGCCACAAAATGAGCCACATCCTCACATTTCCCTTAGTCAATCCAGTTTGGGGTCTTACGTGCTCACATTCCGTGAGGGTGAGCTCCACCTCCCAACAGCCTTAATCCCTTTCATGAGTTCTAGGAACAGGGAACATCCGTCAGCTTCAACAGCGACTTCCAAATCAAGGTTGTCTATCACGGTGCGTTCAACACGAACAGGATTGGCGGAGTTCTGCCCTCCGCAGCCCTTACCTGTTTAGAATTCCAGACACCCGTACGATCAAGTGTCAGCCATGCCTGGAACAGGTTAGGAAAGAAAGCCCCCGAGAAGTTAATCCCAGTGTAGTTTAAGGTCTTCGGACTGCTGGGGATAAATTGGTGCGTTTGAAACTAGTGGTGAAATTTTTTTTTTGTTTATATTGTATCTATATATATATATTTTTTTTGTTTTGAAAAGGTTCCAGATTTCAACTCAGGTGATCAAGATTGATACTGGTTTTTATGGAAAGCTTTAAATATTTTTGGTATTTTTGAAATGATCCGGGTTTATCGAACCATGATCCCAACGGTCGAGGCCGATGCCGTTTTTAGTTGAAAGCGAGAAAGGTCCCCCGAGAAATTATCCCAGTGTAGTTTAAGGTCTTCGGACCATGAACTGTACAAAAGAAGGGCAAACATGTTTTTTTATTTTTGGAAAAATGTCCGGTGTCAGCGGATGGACAATCCAGACTGATGCCGGTTTTTATTGAAAATCTCTCGGGATGTCGATCCCGACGTAGTTTAAGGTCTTTGGACCAAACTTTAAAGCGGGCTGGTAATATATTTTTATGATTTTTGAAAATGTCCGGAGTCATTGATCCTGATGTGAGCAAACAAGACCGACGCCGGCTTTTTTGAAAATCTCTCGGGATGTTGATCCCGACGTAGTTTAAGGTCTTCGGACCCAAACATGTACAAGAGGGGGCAAACACATTTTTTATTTTTCGAAATGATCCAGATCATCAGATCTTGGCCTGAAAGGCTGGGATCGATGCTGGTTTTTATTAAAATCTCGGGACGTTGACCCGACGTAGTTTAAGGTCTTCGGACCAAAACTTTGTACAAGGGGGGCAAACATATTTATTTATTTTTTTTTTTTTCGAATGATCCAGATCATCAGATCTTGGCCTGAACGGCTGGGATCGATGTTGGTTTTTATTAAAAATCTCTCGGGACGTTGATCCCGACGTAGTTTTAAGGTCTTCGGACCCTGAAACTGTACAAAAGAGCACAATCCAGGTTGGAGACTGCGGGAATTCTCTTTGGAATGGTTCGGATCATCAGGTCTACCTTTGGATGGTTGAGATCATTGTTTGACCAAGTCAATCTTTTTTCTTTCTTCTTGAAATTCCATGGAACTTTTCCATATCATCATCCAATTTTCACCCATTTCTCATGAGATGAGATTTTGGTGAGATTTCTTCCTTTTTCTCACCATTCTCTTCCATCACTTCAATCTTACATGGAGGTACAAGATTCACTTGCAACCACCCTTCCCAAGGAGGAGTTCTTCCCAAGGAAGGAGGTGAGAAGTCACCTCACTTAGGTGGAGGCTAGGACGGCCTCCCATGGGCCGCCCGCCCGGTCTGTGTCCTGGTCTCTTCAGGGGGCTGGGTAAAAGGGTGCCCTCCCCTTTTCTATATAACATGGGGCACCCTCCCCCCTCAAACGTGCAATCTCTCTCTTCTTTCTCTCATACTCTTTCTTTCTTCAAGTTTCCTTTCTCTTCTTTGGTGGTCCTTTGCTCTTCTCAAGTGGTGGGCCTTAGAGAGGTCTTGGGACAGCAAGGTGGTCCTTCTTTGGTGAGTGGTAAAGGTATGGACCACTTCCTTTCTCTTTCTTGTCCTTTTCCATCTTCATTGTCTCTTCTCATGGTCCTTTTTCTTTTTTCATGTAGCTATCCAAAGAGGTGTGAAGGTGGGCCCAAGTATTCTTGACCTTTTTCTAGATCTCAAGTCTCTTCAAAGGTGGTGTATGGAGAAGGACATTGCAAGCTCTCCACTTCATCATTTTTTCTTTCTTCTTTTCACACTCCCCTTATGTATGTAAAGGGTGATTTTGCCATGTCACCAAGTGTTCATGGCAAATACTCTATCTTTTTCATGGGAGTTGGGCCTCTTTTCATATGTATCAAATGGGCTCAAAGTGAAGTCATGGCCCTTGGTGTATTTGATGGGCCCAATGCTTCATTTTGGGCTCCCTCATGCTTTCTTGCCCTTGTCATTTTTCCTTTGGAGCTTTCTTCTTTTTTTTTTTTTTTCTCTTCTTTCAAGATTTGGGCCCATGGGCATGGTAGGGCCCATCTCAAGTTTTGGGCTCATGGGGCCCATCTTTCTTCACATGTGTATGGACCAAGGAGGCTAGCCCAATCTTCATTTTGGATCTCAAGTGGGCTAGCTTTCCTAGTTGGGCCTTTATGGACAAGTGGCCCAATTCTTCCATCATTTCTTTGATTATGATGTACATCTTTGCACAAAGTGTGGTGGGCTCCTTGGAGTTTTTTATGTGTATGGGCTTTTGGGCCTTCATTGGAGCTTGGATTTCTTTGGACCATGTGTGCACCACTACACTTTGTCCATGTGGGTTTTTTCTTTTCGCTTTTTCCTTTGATGGATGGAGGACTTGAGTTACTTGACCATCTACAAGTCCCATGAGTGAGTTGTTCCCACAATCTCACTAAGTTCAAATGGTTTTCTTTGTGGTAGGAATGTGATTCTCAAGAGTTTCCCTTTAATGTTATCAACCTCAAATGGATGATCCTCAAGTGAGCTATCCATACAACCATAGCTCCTTGAACTTTTCTATGGGGGCTTGGTGGATCACCCATCATCATTCAATATGAGTGATTTCTTCTTCCATTTGTGAGAAGGAATGGTACCCATAAGTTGCCCATTTTTGTCCCATGCTTTGGGACATTTTGGATTTTGATCTTCAAGTGGGCTACGTGTACATTCTTACCATTTTCATGATGGTTGGGTGACTCATCAAGCCATGCTCTTTTGTGCTCAAATGGTCTCCCTTTTTGGTGAACAAGTTGGTGCACATAAGTTGCCCAAACTTGCCTTTTCATGGGCATTTTCAACTTTGATTCTTCATGTGGGCTATGTGCATCAACTTTCTACCCTTAGCTTCTTTGATTCATATGTTTGTGGGTAGACCTCCTTGTTGTATTCTCATGGTCAAAACTTTCATCAAGATGAGGCACATAAGGTTGCCCATGGTTAACCCATGAATGGGTTTCATATTCTCCAAAGTGGGCTATGTGCTCTCTCCAATCCATTGAGATGAGGCATTTGGGTTGCTCTTGGGGGCCCGTTTCCTTTCTATTCCCCACTTGTCCATGCACATGTGTAAAAAGATGGAAACATCTTAAGTGAGAGCCATGGCCTTGGCATAAAAATGGACCAATCCTTGGCCACATATGGACTTTGAAAGGGATTTCTCATGTGAAGTAGGATTCTTGTTCTTGTTGATCTCATGGCACTTGAGTGCATTTGTTGTCCAAAATGTGTCCTTGGATAATGGACTTTTCTTACCTAAGGCATGCCATGCCACCTTCTTTAAGGTGGGCCTTACTTTTTCCAATGGGCCCAACACATATCCTAAGTGACACATGGAGTTGGACTTTAGATTTTGCATTGGAATGTGAGTCCAATCCCATGGGTTTCTTAGATGATAATTTGGATTTTAACGGGTAAAGGATAGGGACTTACCTTGCCAGGCTTGTAGGATTCCATGGCGGATGGTACCAGGGGCCACCAAGTGGTTGACGAGGATGATCCTGCTTTCATTGTCCGCCGAGGGGACCACATGTGTTCCCTAGCTATGGAGCATCAACCTCTTCCTGCTATCAAGGGTCGAGGTACCAGGGATCGCTGGGACAATTGGATGAAAGAGCCACAGCCCTTGCTTGAGCGAGTATAGATGGTACTCCTTTTGCTGGCCTCCTCACCCTACGCTTCCATAATAACGACGCCAACCGCATGATGCTTGCGGCCCTTTGTGAGAGGTGGCGGGATGAGACCCACACCTTTCAGCTCCCTTGTGGGGAGTGGGGAATAACCCCCTGGATATTTACATGCAGATAGGTTTCCCGTTTCATGGGGCATTGTCCCTCAAGTTAGCTCTCTAGCTCCCCTCTCTTCCACTGATTGGCTGCGGCTTGTCGGTGACGTCCCTCCTGAGGGTGAATTCCAAGGCCATCAAGTGAAGATGCGATGGTTTTACAACAATTTTGCTTCCGTCGTCCCTACCACCGAGCGAGAGGCCCCCACAAGGCGCGGCCATGATCACTTATGCTTTTGGATCCTTTCTTTTTTGCCATGCGAATGAGAGAGTTGATCCTAAATTTCTTCGTTTAGTCGAGGACCTTCATCACCCCTATAACTGGAATGGGGCCATCCTGACCCGTCTCTTTCAAGGTCTGGACAAGACCTGTCGGCATAGCCGGTCCTTCACAGGCTTCTGGCCTGTCGTTGAGGTACCTCTTCTTTCATCTCCTTGGAGCCATTTGCCTCTTTCTCTCTCTGATCATTGAATGTGCTTTTATCCAGACCTGCTTTTATGACCATTTTCCGCATCTTGCGCCGAGGATGCGAGATGACATTGAACCCTCTCAGTATCGCCACATGTACTGGCATCAACAGAATCGTCAGCGGAACTCCCGAGTTCCCGGGGACAATTGGCGTGCTGATATAGACGGCTGACAGTTGAGGATGTAAGTATCTTGTTTGTCTTCGTCCTTCGTGTCGTACTGTAATTGACCGTGGTAACCTCATTTGTTGCAGTTTGCCCGGATGCCGTACGCTAGTTTCCCTCTCTACTACACACCCCAGCCGTGGAGGCATACGATGCTTCATGTCTCCGTATTATGCTTTCTGACGCTGAGTCCTTCCAATGGTACTTGGGAGAGAGATTGCTTCGGCAAGTCACTGGGGTGGCTCGGGTCCCCTGTTCTGCACCTCCCCAGCTGCTCGGATGCCAGTTGATGAGAGAGTTGAGGCTCTGGTGGGCCAGCCTGGCTTCCGTTTCACGATCCCGGATCGTGATTATGACGAGTGGTATCTGCTATTTGGCCAGGGGCCTCTGCTTCCTTCGCTTTATGTTCCAGGTGGCCGTCGCAGGTATGCTGGAGGTTCGTGACTGCTCCTTTGATGGATCTTTATCGTCGGGAGCGGGACGCGAGGAGGGACGATGATGATTATGTTGGCGACTTGTAGCTGGCTCTGCTTTGTATGGCCTTGTACTTTTGTTTTTGTCCCCTTTTGTATCAAGCTCTTTTGGATGAATATACAGGCTTTGATTTCTCCCAAATTCCTTGGTGATGTCTGGATGCTTTGACTCTTGACTCATTCCTTCATGATTTGAGACTGCTTAGCTGCATGGGTGATGACTTGAATGGTTCAGATTGCTTGATTAGGCCTTGTGGGCCCACTTGATGTTTAGATCTTGGATTCTGGCCCTTCTTTTGATGATCGAACCTTTGATCTTGCTGCTCCATGACTTGTGTAAGCTTTCCAATGGTTTGGATCCTGATGATCTAGCCCTTGAATGGTTTAGATTGATAGATTCGGCCCTGTGGGCCCATTTGAGACCTTGGTTTTACTTTGGGGCATCTCTTTTGATGATTTGTGAGGCTAGGAATGCTTCTCATGGTGTGGATGATGGCTTGAACGTCTCTGATCGCTTGATTTGGCTTTGTGGGCCCACTTGATGATTAGATCTTGGATTCTGGCCCTTCTTGTGATGATCAAACCTTTGATCTTGTTGTTTGACGGCTCATGTAGGTTCTTCAATGGTTTAGATCATGATGATCTAGTCTTTGAATGGCTTGGATTGCTTGTGGCCCCCACTTGATCACTTTCCCCCTTCTTTGGCTTGATCAGCCATATTCCGGCCACATTGCTTCGTGATTGGACCAGTGGGGCACCTTTTGTATGATCTTGATCATCTTCAGTTGAAATTTGGAGTGGACCGGAGCCTTGGGCGGCCCACGGAGCGCCATCTGCTGACGTGGACTGTCAGCCTCACCTACCAAAAGCCCCGGAGCCAATCCCGCGGAGAGAGGGGATCTGCGTCCGTACGGGCGGCCCAGGGCAGGCCGCCCAGAGCTCGCCTCTTGAGCGGCCTGGGCTGGCTCTGGTTCGGACATCCTCTGCTGTCTGTTGCTGCTGTCCCCACATTCCCTGTACTGGACCGTTCGATTCCAGCCATGAATCTTCTTGTCCCCTTGTCTTTTCTCTTCATCTTGTCTTCTTCTCATTTTGTCCTTTCTTGGGCAGCTTTGGATGATGACTTGTGGGCCATAGTGGGAGAGGTCGGTGGGTCCCACACTCCAGCACTTGGTGAGGGCTTTAATGATGGAGGGATTCCTCTAATGGAGGGTAGATGGTGCATTGAATGGAAGCATTGATGAGGGGCTTGGGATGGTGGTTGATGGAGCTTTGAATAGTCCATTAATGGTGGGATGGCTGGATTTTCAGATTTGAATGGGCCCCTCATTATGGGAGGAATGGATGGTATGGATGAGATGATGGGATGGGACATAGGTGAGGCTATGCATCCCTTGAGTGTGGGTCCCATGGATGACGTGATGGACGGTGATGATGGGACTATGAGGGACATAGATGGGCTGATCTCATGTCTGGATGGTATGGATGGCTCAGATGGTACCTTTGACGGTTTGGATGCTCTGGATGAGGGCCGAGATGTGCGGCACACTTGTTTGGGTGGACTTGATGTGATCATTGATGATGTCCCCTTGATGATGGACGGTGTAGATGCCTCGATGATCCCTTTGATCGGTCAGGATGATGACTGGATTCATGATTTTCTGTTGGAGGGGGCCGCAGGTCCAGATCTGACCGTTGATTCTTTGATCGGGGTTGCCGGGACCCCTTTGGATGGTTCAGATGTATTCTTTGACGGTCAGATTGGTCAGGATGCCACGATGTGCGGTGTGATCTTCACTGATGGCTCTTTTGGTTGGGAGCATTGTCCTTCTTTTGGTCATCGGCCCTTTGCGCACTCTGTTCA
>PVNU02001429.1:0-10235 GCA_003013855.2 Liriodendron chinense
TCTACAGTACATTAATCAAGGTGGGCTCCACGGTAATAGCTAATCCTCTCCCATTGGATCGATCATTAGGCCACGTGCCCTAATTCCCACGAAAAAGAAAAAAACAAAAGATATACTATTGAAAGCCTCGGTCCAAGGGTTCTATAAATCGCATGTACTTCTGATATTCTCTCGATCAAACAATATCTCTCTCTCTCTCGCTCTCTCTCTCTCTCTCCTCTCCATAGAAGATGACACTTCGGCTCCCACCCTCTCTAGCAAAGGTGAGAATCACCTGTTTTAAACAGCTCTCTCTCTCTCTCTCTCTCCTCTCTCTCTCTCTCTCATAGAAGATTAACACATCTGCTCCCACCCTCTCTAGCAAACGGTGACAATCATCCGGTTTTAACAGCCTGGGGTTGATTGGTATGCTCTTAATTTGAGATATTAGCTTGAGCTTTTATTGCCCCAGGTGTGGTTGTGGATCCCGACAGTCCATCCAGTGTCACCTTTCGATGGCCTGCTGATGGGGGAAAAATTACACTGATGGGATATTCCTAGCCTCCATTTGGAATTTTGACCGTTAATCATTGTTTATTCATATTTTCTCATTCCTCTTAAAGTCCTTCCAAGCAGTCATCGACTGAATCAATTAAATGGAAGGACTGGATCCCCTGGCCCACCTGCCACCTGTAAGGTGCTATCAAGATTGACGACTGTTGATCTACTTTGGGGTTCGGGAGCGGATTAGCTGTTACCGGGGTAACAGCTTAGTGGGTGTTATCCCTACCGTGGGGCCCACTTTGATTATTTATTGTATATCCACGCCGTCCATATGTTTCTACATCTCATTATATGGCGGGTCTAAAAATTAGGCATATACAAATCTCAGGTGGAACACACCACAGGAAAGGTGATTGAGTACTTCGCCATTAAAAATCCCAAAGGGCCCATAGTAAGGTTATCGTGATGTTTATTTTGCATCCAACTGTTGATAATGTCAAGAAGGTCTGGATGAAGGGAAAATACAAATATCAGCTTGATCCAAAACTTTTGGGGCCCATAAAAAGTTTTTAATGGTCATTCATCACTGTTTCTAGTGTTATGGTCCACGTGAGATTTTGATCTTCTTAAGGTTTGGAATCATGTACTAAAATTGGATGGGGAAACAGATGGACGGCGTGGATATACGAGAACTACATCAAGGTGGGCCCCACAAAGTTAGCGTAATACCCACTAAGCTGTTACCCGGGGTAACAGCTAATCTGCTCCCTTGGGGTTCACCACCGTGATAGTCACCGTACAAAACTACACCGATCCGGCACAATAACCATCTGAATGTGGCCTTCAAACGGGCGGCAGATACAAGAAAAGCGAAAGGTCCATATTCATAGTTGAGAGTCCTGTGATTTGAAGGCTACATGGTTTGAATTTTGAGCATGGCCCAGTAGATGAGGGTCAAGATTCGCAATGATGCCTGAGGTGCTAAGAGCCTATCACATCCATCTTGTTTGAGCAACAACATTAATTATGTGCAGACTGGAAGGGAAGGTGGCGATCATCACCGGCGCGCAAGCGGCATCGGCGAGAGCACTGCACGTCTCTTTTGGACCCATGGAGCCAAAGTCGTCATCGCCGACGTACAAGACGACCTAGGCCGAGCCATATGCCAGGAGCTCGATGATAATGCAATGTACGTCCACTGCGATGTGACCAACGAGGACGATGTGCGGGACCTTGTCGATCTGACCGTTGAAAAGTATGGAAAGCTTGATATTATGTACAACAATGCAGGGGTCGCGGACAATACTGCTAAGAGTATCCTAACGATTGAAAAGTCACAAATGAGAGGGTCCTTGGTGTGAACCTTGTGGGAGGGTTTCTGGGGACCAAGCATGCAGCAAGGGTCATGGTCCCGGCTCGAAAGGGGTGCATTTTATTCACTGGGAGTGCGACTGCATCGATCGCTTGCACTACAAACCATTCATATGTAGCATCGAAGAGTGGGCTCACAGGGCTAGCCCAGAATGTATCAGCCGAGCTGGGGCAGTTTGGCATACGTGTGAATTGCATTTCGCCCTATGCTGTGGCCACTAACATGGTCAAAGGGTTACTGCCCCATGGAAATACACAGCAATTAGAAGCGTTCCTAAGCAATGCAGGAAATCTCAAGGGTGCAGTCCTACGGGCGGAAGATGTCGCGCGGGCCGCGCTTTTCCTAGCCAGCGATGAGGCGAGCTACGTGAGTGGGCTCAACCTTGTTGTAGATGGTGGGTTCAGTGTGGCGAACCTTTCTGCCATCATGGCCCTAAAAAATTCCCACTGATTTGCAATGCGCTTATAAGTTTTATTTTTATGCTTTTGGAAATTTTTTTTACACAATTTGAATAAAGTTGTGCTGATTTAGTCATCTAAATTTCGTTCTATGCATTTTTCTTACGTTGAATAATGAAAGTTTGTACCTCCAGCGTCATAATTGGTTTATCCAAGCCATTGATTTATCAAGCCCCATCGTGGATAGACATTGCCCACAAATCTCCTCAATTAGTTTACTTTAGAGGGTTTCCATTAATTATTGAAATGCAAATTCATGGTTGAGAGAAAATGCGCCATGAAGCCGCATGAAATGGAGTAAAGAGCAACCATTCAATGGCAAGGATCTTCCAATCTGAGAGGTTGTGGGCATGGTCCATCCATTGTCAGACCAATAGATTGGATAAATCAGCCATGGGCTCCATTCCCGTGCCAACTTAGGGCTGTAAATGGGTCAGCAGACCTGATGGGGTACCCAGACCCAACCCATTTAGACCGACCCATTTATTAAATGGTACGGGTCTGGGTCTAAGAATAGACCCAACGGCTAAACGGGTCTGGGTCTGGTTTCTTTTATATTAGGCCCGATTCGACCTGATCCGAACCCATTTAGTAAGTAGGCGGGTTTGGTCTCTGTTTCAAGGGACCCATCCAGCCCAGACCCGTCCAGACCCGATTTTAAGCCTAGTAAAAATGCTTGCATATTGATCTGAACCCAGACCCATTAGACCCGACCCATTTGTAAATGGGTCTGGGTGGATCTCCCTTGACCAGACCTAGATCCATTTATAAATGGGTCTAATGGGTTTACTCGAACTCGACGCACCCATTTAGTAAAAGGGTCTGGGTCTAAAATTTGGACCCAGACCCATTTAGTAAATGGGTGGGTCTGGTTTTGGTTAAACCCATCCCAAACCCAACCATTTACAGCCCTATGCCAACTTGGTGGCTAAAAGGAAACTTTTGCATTTTGGTGTGATCATCCTAAAACTCACACTAGATTGGATAACCTTTTGACCCAAGGGCTCATCTGAGAAACTCAATAAACTCATATGAGTGTCTATCTTTGAACGATCCAGTCGGCACCTACACATCCCTCTCCCCATGTGTCTATCTTTGAGGATCTCTCGTTCCATCTTCTCCTAGGGCTTATTTGGTACATGGGCTTAGGAGGGACTAAATGGGATGCAATCAAGCATACATTTTGTTAGGAAATCGTCTACCTGGGAGCTAGCGATTTCTAGAACCCAATGGCAATGGAATGTGAAGTTTCGAATGTTGCATCTTCTCGGATACGTCTTGCATGGCTGGAAGAGGATTACACCGCCATTAGTGGCGTAAGAAGAGGTCTAATGGAACACCCTTCTCAATACCAATCCACACTGCAAATCGTGTGCTAATGATGGAACCTGACTTCTTCTCCTTCAATTAATTTCTCTATAACTTGATTTGGTGCTCGAAATTTCTATCTCATCAGTCATTTGGCCATGAATCCTTGGTGCATTGTATGGAAATGTAGCCATGGTGGTTACTAAAACTGTAGGAGAAACTTCTTGGGTAGCTCCATAACTACCAGAGAGATGGATGGTTGGTTACCCTGTAACCACCACATCTAATATCTATCTTAAAGAGGTTGGGGCCCACTTGGATGACCCACCTAGCAGTTACAACTCCCACTCGGACAAGTTGAGCAACAACCTAACCAATGACCAAAACTCAAGCTGTGTAGGAAGTCCTCATACCACGAAATACAATGTGTAAGGAATGAAGCGCGCAACCTCAAGAGAGAACAAATATACCAAGTTTCCATCAACTGGCATATTGTATCTTATCTTCCACAACACTAACCTAGCCCAGACTCATCTCGTTTATACCAAACTAGATACACTCTAATCTATTGAGGATACACTCAACTTGAGTGTTTTTCAGTACTTGTTCGCAATCATGAATTTGAATGTGCTAAGGGACACGTTGGCCGGCCATGAACTCATCTTCTTTACGCACATGAACATGTAAGGTGTAAAAGCAGACATTCTTCTCACAATGCTCATGCCTATACATCTTCGTCTAACCACTTTCTCAACACACTCTATTATATACTTTTCTTTATGGTCTTTGGAAACGAGATAAATTAGCAGCATTAAACCTTCACTAGCCTACAATCCTAAGGGCACAAGGGTCACTTACGCATCGATTTTCTCACGCAGAGGAGAAACTCAGATCCATTATCCATCTAATGTAGGTGTATAGATTTCCTCATGGATGATTTAGATCTTGGAAATTATCCATTGAATGGGCTCACGAATCAAATCAGTGACTGCCTCTCCCTTGAGTGAGCATACGGTAAGAAGTGTACAAAGGTCGGATTGGTCTCAAATTTGAAACATTGGTAGAAAACTTTCTCATCTACATGATATATGGTTCAGATTATCCAAAACTATTCCAGAATGTGGTAAAAAAACCATAGCATTTATGGCTTTTTATAGAATCTGCGTAGTTGAAATCTTTCAGGACTGTCCATCTTCCTTCAACTGGTACGATCAATCTACGCATTTGTTTGACATGAAAATTTACGTTTTTAAAAATATTGATGTTCTCTAGAAGATGGTCGGTTTAAATTTTTCATATCATGAGTGGTGGACCACCTAGACCGTTTCCAAGTTAAGTCGATGGAAATCAGGAAACTTCTAGACAGTTCATCCTGTTTCAACCGCCCGGTCAATCCGTAGCTCAGATCGACATGAAACTTGCTATATTTTTTTCAGTATTGAGCTGATAGTCGATGTAGAGGGATTGAATTTCACAAATCATCAAGGTGGTCCCCACAAACTGGCCCAAAAATCTAAAAACGGGACTGCATGTTTCTAATTTCTGTTTGAAATCCCGGAACAACAATTGCTTGTTTCTATTTTCTTTTCTGTTGCTCCAAAATGTGTAGCCCTGCTTTTCCTTTTTTCCTTTTCTTTCTTATTTTGAAAGCCATGTTGTACCTCAAATTCAGACTTTTCATAAGGTGGTCCACCTTATTGTTGACACTAGAGGCAAGGTTATTGGATGTGCTGATGAATGGCTGGAGATAACTTGGACATCTGATGGACGATAGGATTTTTGGGCAGCTGCTTCATTACTGGCTGTGATGAAGCTCACGTGCGAGGCTTGAAGGTCAACACATGTGGGATGGCTGTTGTTACTGGCCATTCATTTGGACGTTGGAATGGAGAGTGGAGCTGATGATTGCGCAAGTAAAGGTGGGCCACCTACTATCCGTTGAATGTGTCTTGGAGGAGAGGTCCACATGCTGATTTTGTGTAAGGAGATCAGTACGTGTGAGAGCTAGGATGATCCATAGCTTGAATGTCCTCCATGAGCAGTGGTCGATGCGTCGCGTGGGATGAATATAAGGCAGCTCAATTTGTTCCCTATTAAGCTCATTTCATTCATATATGTCATTTACTCCTATAATCACAAAAATACATTAAAGTCAGTTTTTAAAAATATTATTTTATGTAATTAAAGTGTGGAATTGAGGATAAATATGCACAATTCAAGACTTAATTAATAATAGGTCAGGCCTCTCCACGGTTGGGTAAAGCTAAATGTAGATGGCTTGGCTAGAGGAAGCTCGATCGGGCCTTCTAGTGGGGGAGGGCTCTATAGAAATAGTTCGGCTGATCTCTTATTTGCCTTCTCCTCTGAGTACGGCTTTGGCTCCAATACTCGAGCAGAGATCAAGGTTATGGTTGAGGGTCTCACCTTGTGTGCAGATCGTGGCTACGAGAAGGCGAAGGTGGCGACTGAATCTAAGATAGTAGTGGGCAGTCAAAGCAGTTTCTTCATCGTTGTCCATGTGGTATATATTGCTGGGTCAAGGCAGATTCTTTGTGGAGTAGGATGGACGTTAACATCTTGCATACTCCAAGGGAGGCAAACTTCGTCGTAGATGGCCTGGCTCGATGGGGGAGTGACTCCTAGGCGCATCAAGGCTTCCATTTGTCAACAAATTTTTCGACTATTATTAGGGGGACCTTCTTCCTAGCTAGATAGGGTGGGTTTGGTCAACCTGAGGGAGGAATACCATTATTTAGCTTACATGATAGGCATGCCTACGACCTTTTTATCTATAAGCTCGCCCGAATTTAGTGTGTATAGCTAAATTTTATTGGTGTGATGAAATCGCTGGTTTAAATAATAAAAAAAAGGGCCCAAAAATTAGGCCCATACATGAGTCTAATGGGCTACATTGAGGAAACAATTTGGAGGTTGAGCTTTACCCTATTCACTGTTTCGATCGTGTGCTCACTTAAACCATGGATGGGGCTAACTTTTGGCCTTGGAACAAGGGGTGACCAATTAATGGTCAAGGTGGATTTCAAATTAACACCATGGTGGAGCTCACATGAGCTACCATGAAATAACACCTTTTTGAATATTTATTGAAATTAATAATTTTAAATTAGACAAATTGGCGAACATACACACACATACATATATAGATAAAGAGAGGGAAATGCTCACACATAACTAGTTGTGTGTACTCCCAGTTGAATAATTTAGGGATTAAGTAATGTTAATTATATTTGCAGATGATTTATTTCACCTAAAAGGGGTTCGCGGCTCACTGGGCCCTATTGTGGTTTTAATGTCAACTTGACCATCAGGTGTGTCACCCCATGTTAGACCAAAGCCCAAACTAAGCTCCATCTGGGGTTCAAATGGACTACACAATTAGATACAATGTATAGGGAAACGCTCACCTCCAAACTATTTGTGATGCTCTAGCCCACTTGAATCACACATGGACTTAATGTTTTGGTCCCTAGGACTAGCTTTTGGTACGACATCTAATTGTTGGAGTGGATTTTATATAATCATCATGGTTGGTCTTATAAAATCAAGGGCGAACATTTCTTTTCCAAATGTTTCCCTGACAAAGGTCCACCTACATCATGGGTCAGACTTTTTTTAAGGCTTAGGACCAAAATAGGATTACAAATCTAATTTCCAAAGTGGATCTCATGTACACATCATGGTAGGCTTGTCAAAAATCAAGAGTGAGTGTACTGTAAACCTCCTTGTTTTAATGAGTACTTTAATGAAAACTTATAAGCTCAGTAGGCTGGACTAAACATGAAACGTTGGACACATTAAATCCATTTTTTCCAAACATGAGCATTACCTTTTGGAAAAGATGCAATAGCCCTGCCTATTGAGTGGATAGGACTTGTGTTTCACTATTTGGAAGTGTCTAAAAGTTGTATATATGATATGCACTACGTAATCTTTAAATAGTACTAACATTGCACTAGTTGATCCTGGTGGTGGGACCCACCTGCTGGAAGGGATGGATGTGACATGCACCTAATACTGTGGAAGTTATTATAAGTGATTGGACTTAAGAACTCTTTTTTTTTTTTTTAATTATATAACTATTTTATGGAATTGTGGGAGACAGGATGCCCACCCTTGACCTGTTTTTTACGGGGCCCACTGTGATGTGCAATCCCATTTTGGGCAAAAAAAAAAAAAAAAAAGAAGAAAGAAAAGAAAGGATAACCAGTGAACCAAGTGTGCCACACCAAGGGAAACAATTGGAAGAGAGAGTGCATCTTTAATTCTTACAAAGACCACCATGATAAGTATGTAAAATCCACTCCAACCATTAGATGCACACCGAAGGCTAAGTCTAGGGCCAAAAAAACGGCCCATCTATGATTCAAGTGAACTACACAGGGGCAATAATTTGGAAGGTGAGCTTTTTCCTGCACACCATTTCCAATCATGTGTCACCTTAACCACGGATGGGGTGCACTTACGGGTCCTGGGTACAACATGGTACGGCGCACCTAAATGGTCAACGTGGATTTCATAGTAACTCCATGATGGGCCCACTCGAGTTGTCAACACCTTCAGTCCATAATAACCCTTCTCCAGACATTTATTAGCACTCTTCTCAGAGCGTTTATTAACATTTGTTGCTACTAAATAATTCTTAAGTTAGCTAATTGAATTGTACAGTCGCGCGCGCGCGCGCGCGTGTGTGTGTGTGTGTGTGTGTGTGTGTATTATACTCACACATAACTAGTTGGACAATTCAAATTGGTCCAACTAGCTATGTATTAAATAGTAAAAAATTCTCTTTCTATCCACACCTAATGCACCACATGTGAGTATTCATAACATCAAGCCTTTCATAAGTATGATGGGTGTTGTCCAAGATGCCTTGGATTCTGCCAATGTACATGGAAGAGGAGGCAATTTTCGCTCTGACCAAAAATTGGTTCAGTTCGATCAAATTTCAGCAGAAATCACAGATTACATGTTGTGATGTTTTGTTTGATTTCGGTCTAACCGAACAAGGGTTTTGTTCATCCAAATTATGGTGTTTTTCGCATGTTGCTTGCTGTGAAGATTTGGCCATTTTCGGGACTAGGGCTGATAATACAGATATTATGAGTTTTCTCTCTAAGGACTAAGGTTTTAGCAAGGTCAGAGAGGGTTCCCGATAAGGGCTTGAGAAGGATTTCTTAAGGGGTTGCACGTCTTAAGGAGGGATCAGGTTATCTATAATTGAAGAAGGTGAGCCTGTAAACACTAAGGATTTTATTATAGTGGATCATTGTCGCTTTGGGCCGTGGTTTTTTTTCCCGCAAGGGTTTTCCACATAAAAAATCTTGTGTCTCTATGGTTACTTGATTTATTATTTTGTTATTCTTTATTGTTTATATTGTTCCATCTTCGTTGAAATCATTGAAACATGCTTCTGCGAAGCGAACAGATTGGGGTGGTATTGGATCCAAGTTTCTAACACCTAAGGTTGATCTGGGTTTGTTGGTTCGGAGTTAGAGTCAGTAAGACTCGCAACAAAGTGGTATCAAAGTGTCGGGTTTAAGACGTTACAAGAAATTGACGAAGATGTCGGGTTCGAAATTCGATATATAAAAGTTTGATGGGAAGAACAATTTTATTTTGTGGCAACGAAAAGTTAATGATATTTTAATATCACAAGGGTTGAGCAAGACATTGTTGGAGACTATACCAGAGAAGATAATGGAAGATGACTGGGGCGAACTTTGTGAGAAGGCCATGAGCATCATCTGTCTATGTCTATCGGATGAGGTCATGTACAATGTCATAGATGATAAATCTTCCCTGAAAATGGAGAAGAAATTAGAAGATCTATATATGGTGAAGTCCCTCGCTAACAAGTTGTTTATGAAGAAATAACTCTTTGTACTACGAATGAAGGAATGATCCAATATTCTAGAGCACATGAATTCATTTACAAAGATGCATAGTGAGTTGTTAAGGCTTAGAGAGACGATCCAAGATTAATTAAGACAAAGCGTTGCTACTTATAACATCACTTCCCACATTATATGACCATCTTGTTACAACTCTTCTTTATAGGAAGAGTATTTAAACACAGAGGAAGTCACCGCGGTGCTTATCTCTAAGATAAGGAGGAAGTCCAGTGATGAGGATTCTCAGGCGAAAAGGTTGGTAGTGAAAGTCACTCAAGAACATGGGAGGTCCACGAAGCAATCTTAATCTAATAGGAAGAAAAAAGGGTAGATCGAAATCGAAGGAAAATGACAGATGCTTCTATTGTGACTGAAAGGGGCACTTCAAAAGAGACTACCAGGAAAAAAAGAAAGACCTAGAAAGTAAGAACAAAAAAGACAAAGGTGAATCGGCCAATTTAAAAGAACAGAGGCCAGAAGGAGACCTCCTCTCAGTCTCTTTAGGTGCGGGCCATCTCTCAGCACGTGAATCATTGATTCAGATTGTTCATATCAATGTATCCAGATAGAATTTCATTCTTACAAGTCCTATGACTGTGGGAATGTTTTGATGGGGAATGGCGCAGCATGTAAGGCAATTGGAATAGGGATTGTTAAGGTACGAATGTTTGATGGAGTCGTATGGACTCTAAGTGATGTCAG